>BRDA01039270.1:628-25585 GCA_036984385.1 Crenuchus spilurus
ATTGATAACAATTATTACGGTATATTACATTTATGAAATATCTATAACCCGAAACTAGTGAGAGAGAGGGAAAGACAGACTTACATATGAGGTTTCCTTTGTGCAGGATCCATTAAACGTAGCGTATCTCTAATAACTCCTACTTTGACTTCTTCATCGACTGGACTGGGTACATACTCAAACACACCAGGAGACACCTGCAACACAATAGCAAAATACCATCCAACAGTCAACATTCAACTAGATCAGAAAGATATCACTAAGTTCCATTACATTATGATATGACATCTCATTATTGGGGTAATATTTGCTCACCTCCTGTTCATGTTCAATCCTCATACTGGGATTGGCATTTACTTCCAGCAGGACAGGCTTCAAGTTCTTCATCAGCAGAATATCAAAGCCCAATATCTATAAAGTATTTACATTATATGGCATTATTAACAATAGTTACAACTTTTTAATTCTTGCAATCTTAATGTGATGTGTTTAGAATGATTCCCTGCAGAACAACAGCAAAATATTTCAACAAATACATTACAGGCATGTCTCAATACCTAGTGAGCTGTCTAACTAGTCAGTGTCTATGTGTTCCAACACTCATGGACCCTTATAATACAAATAAATGAGATGCTCTAGTTAGACAGCGATGACATCACTTGTTCCCGCCCACTGCATGCAACCTCAGCTGTCAAAATGTCCATATCATCACCATAGATGTGCTTTTGCAATTTACAATTTTAGAAGAATTAAATGTAAGAATAACTTGCACTGCAGCTGGCCTCTCTGCTTGCATCCGCTACTTCGCGTTGCATTGTGGGATTGCCTTAACAACCGAGGAAGCATTCGCTGCTCTCTCGATATTTGGTCAATATAAGCTATGTCAGTTGGCAGCATTTTGAGGTATGTAATAACTGAGACAGCCTTCTTCTCTTCTATTGTGATGTAAAATGCTGTCTATGTAGAGAGCTCAAAGGTATTGATAAAGACCCTATATGTCCAAATGCTTGTGGACACTCCTTATAATTAATGCATTCAGCTACTTAAAGTTGACACAGACACAAATTTACACACACAGCTTGTCTAGTCCCTGCCAATAAAAACAATAAATGAGAATGTGTCCCAATACTCCTTATAGTGTACATAATACCAACTACTACTACAAATCTGTTTGATGGTACAGAAAACATAAAGGTCTGTCTATTACAGGTGCAGAAGTGTACTTACTGGAACACCAAAATATGTATAGGTTTTCTAAATTCACCTTAATTTAACCCTTTCTTCAGTCCTAACACTAAGCTTAACCTAAAACCTAAATCTAACCTGCACTTTGGCTTTCACCAGATAGTTTATTAGTAATTTTAATCTGCAGATAGTACAGTATATAAGGTGAGCTATCCAAAAAGTGAGACTTATTCTTAGTGAAATTATCATTTGAATTCAATGTGCATGTAGGCATGTCCTGATATTGCCAAGTGAGGCTTGGTCCTGGGTCAACATGGGAGGAGCTTAACTGCCTTGAGGTTGAAAAAAGGAAGGCGGTGCAGCAATGCTGATTGGTTGAACAAGTTTAGTTTAAGCTCCTCCCATGTTGACCTAGGATCAAGCCTCACTTGGCAATATCAGGACATGCATGGCTGCACCATTTGTTACCTTATTATTAAAAGAGGCCTTGAAATGAGGATCGATTCAAGTATGGGTCTTGGCTTATTGAACTCACAATAAAGTTTAGAAGGCTGACAAGTCCAATCACAGGGCATAGAAACAATGCAACTAAAACACTTATGAATGTATTCATACGTACCTGGAAGCAAGTCGGTCCTGGCTTGCCTGGTGGTATGTCAGCTTGGTAGTAAACCTTTAATTCGGGAACAAGTGCAATGACTGTCTTGATAACCAACGCAATGACGTCTGACCAAACCTTCTTAATATCCACTCCTTTAGAGGCCAGGCGATAAAGAACACTTGAAAAGGTACGCTTGCTCCCTGTGCTACAGCTGTCCGAATGGACAAAATTTCCACTGTGGATGTTCAGTGAATAGTTTGTTAGGTGCATGAAGACATGATTGAGGTTCTTCTGGCTAGGTTCCTGGTAGGGTTCTGTGCAAAACCGGGATAGACCTTCTTTAGCAATATAGATTTCTAAAGGATCCAAAGAACGGACCAAAACATAGAGGCGAATGTCAAACTTGAGCTTGTCAATGAGTAAAGGCTTTTGGATGTACTCTTGCACAACTGCCTGCTTTATCTGAGAGCCTGCGAAGACTCGGAGATCAGCAGGGTCCCGGATGAGGTAGATCCCATCACCTTGGGAGCCACTGTCAGGCTTGACAATGAACGTGGGTTTCAAGGTGGCGTCATTATCCTTCAAGAGACGAATCTGTGAATTAAGAGAGGAAGGAAAGCTGTTAAGACATTGTGGAATTTATCATCATTTTGTCCTGTTACTTTCAATGAAAACCACAAACACAAAAACGTAAACACCTACATTTCTTTAATTTATAGCATGTTTTTGACCTAAACCGGGTCACCATTTTAACTCCAAGCCAGAGGAATTGGAAAAGTTTACTACAGTTATATCTACACATAGTTTTGATTAATATGCTTTATAAATGTCTTGAATTAGCAATCTATGTAATAGCATCTGATCTCTGCAGGGCTTCAGCTAGTGCTGTGGAAAAAAATATTTGAAAGAAGAGTGATCTTTATAAACAAAACAAGCATTCAGCATTTTAGCAATCCAGGTGCATGCCCTACTAAATGTCCCCCAATGGTCTGCCAATTCAGTTATGCTCATATTTGGAGAAAAAATATATATAATGTATATATAACAATATTGCTTTCTACTCTCTCACTGTAATGTGATGAACATGCCGATTGTTGGCCATTTCTGAGCATCAATAGCTCATGTTACGTTACATTAAACTCAAAATCAGTCGGTTTGCCCATACTCCAGAAAAGAATTCAGTGGAACTCTGCTGCCCTCTACAGCATTTGCAAACATGCACTTCAGGATTCAAATCCAGTGTTTCTTAAAGCATAGGCATCAACAACAGTATGAACATATGTACTGGCTCCAGTAAAAACCTATGCTAACCTGCAAACCTAAACAAAGGAGAAATGTAATCCGTTCAGTTTTAGAATACAATTATCAAGATTAAGTACTCCCCTCTAAACTACTAGTGAATGGTGTGTGTGTGTGTGTGTGTGTGTGTGTGTGTGTGTGTGTGTGTGTGTGTGTGTGTGTGTGTGTGTGTGACATGGAGAAATGGTAAATTCCAAACATACTAGATCTTGTAAAACACTTGTCATTCACAATTAGTTGATGCTGGAAGTTAAAGTGCTTAGCCTGGTTTTAAGGTGAGTCTGTTTTTCACATAAACGTCCCCTTAGCTGGACCACAGAAACTGTCTCTGGGCATATGAGAGTAACAGAACGTACAGGAAGGAAAAATTCACAAGGACTAAAGGAAGATTAAGTCAAATTTCTATGCCTTGTTGGTCAGCCACACATTACTCACTTCCTCCTGCTCACAAATAAAGTGTCGTGGTTTAGTATTGGTGGGGAAAAATTGCTTGTTTGATTTCTGCAGGATATATTCTAGGTTAAATCAAATGTTGTTAAAGAGCATAATGAAAGATATGCTGGGCTTAGTCCTAACTATTGAGCTAATGTATTCTAGATAAATTTAGGCAGCTGTGATGGTTAAGAGTTTCGGTCTTGGGACCTGAAGGTCGCCAGTTCAATCCCCTGGGGGTTCAATCCCCTGCCCACCGTTTTGCTCATTGTGTTCACTAGTGTGTGTGTGTGTATCTGTGAGTTTCAGTGTACAAATGAGGTCAAACTCCTCTGTGTGCAAACACATTGGCCAGTGATTCTGCACTTTCACTTTTAAAACATCAAATGTACACAATTTTCCATCCCAGACATGGTTATGACTAACTGCAAGCTATACAAGTTAATAGCAACTTATGTCGAAATCTAGATCCGTAAATTCAAGGCAAGCACTGCTACTCTTAACCTCTGATCACACTAGCAGTGACTCTCCACCTTGGGTAATCACCCAAGTATCTTGTCGCTCATTACCTACGAGCTTAAGCTGACCCTTGGTAATCACGGTTTCATGCAGGCCAAATGCCCTATATAGAGTTGTCACAATACCAGAATTTAAATTTTGATACTGATACCAAGTGTAGCATGACGACACTCAATATCAAATCAATACTCTCGCTATAAATTAAACATGCATTGTGTTTAATGTCCTTTATACATCTTTATTTAATAGTATACAGAAACATTTTCTGCATTTTTACAGCTTAACTAACATCTGCTCTTTTTAAAACGTAATCCCTGTAATGCATACAGGCCACTTTAATTGCCTGCAAAACACAGCAAAATGCAGTAAAATGCAGCAAACAGAATAAGGTTTCTGGAACACTTTAGCTATTTTGTTGCATTATTAAACATACTAAGTTAAGAGTATAGAATTGATCACCAAATTTTATTATTGAAAATTTTACTTTTGCTACATTGGTGCGACTCTAGTTTGACCACAAATCATATACCTTCAAAAGCATCAACACAAGTACTAGCAGTCATGCTGTGATTTACAAATCCATTTTAGACTACTAATACACCCTAATAACACTCATATGAAACCTCCTAGCAAAGCCCCATCCCTATCCACATGCCTTGTTTGTTTACGTTTGCCATGTGCCAACCTGTCTCCACGTGCTCTTTGTTTACGGTCACATCATGCCTTTTGTCTTGAGTCTTGTGTTCTCACAGCCCTGTTCCATTATTTGTCTTGATTATGTTTGCTATATATGTCCCCTTGTGTCTCACAGTCCTTTCACAGTAAATGTTACCATGTCCAAACTTTTTTTGTTTTTTTGGGTGAATAATGAGTCCTACTGTTTGTTAGCAAGGTTCAGAGCTCCAGTGTGAGTATATCTGAACTGGATCAAATTCACATCTCCGATTTTTATATCCAGATGCACCATTGTCTGAGTTTTTTCCCCTCATCCCCTGAGACAATTATCTTTTTAGCTAAGTCTTTTAGCTAACTCGGAGCTCTTCTGACCATTATAGTCCGGGCCGTAAATAAACCTCCATGCAGATGTCATCTTGCTTTGGAAAATAAAGATTTTTGGCTGCTGCTACCTGTCATATGTAGACTTTTAACATTACATTACATTACATTACATTGCATTTAGCGGACGCTTTTATCCAAAGCGACTTACAATAGTGGGAAAGTACAGATGCGAAAAAATAATACTAGAGTTGTACTAGTATTTACTAGTACTAGTATACTAGAATTAACATTTGGATATCGAATGCTGAGTGCATATCAGTACTCATGGGGAGTATTTGGGATCACTAGAGCAGGTGCTCTTTGAAGAGCTCAGATTTTAGGAGTTTCTTGAACCCAGTGAGGGACACCTCTGCTCTAGTGGTGGTAGGCAGCTTGTTCCACCACCTGGGAACTACTGAGGAGAACAGTCTGGATTGCTTTGTGTGAATGTTAGGCAAAGCTAAGCGACGTTCAGTGGAGGAGCGCAGCGACCAGGCAGGGACATATATAGCAACATAAAAAAGTATTCCCAAAATCACAAACAAACTAATATTAAATCTTTTGGAGAGGCACTTCATAAAATACTTGGTCTGGATGGAACATGTTTCTCTCAATGTGACAGCATTTTATGTGGAAGTAAAAGAAACTAAAATCCATGATTAAAATGAGATAATGGCTTATTTCACAATAACACAAACTTATTAAAGGAGTGATTATAGTCACATCTACAGGTACAAATGAGCTATGATCATATTATCATGTAACACAGATGTGTGGAAAACCCTACAACCCCCAGAAACTCACTCCTGCATTTATTTTAATGCCGTCTGGATGCAGGAGTTTCAACACTGAGGAGATGTGTAATATGTAAAAAAAAACAGATGTCCTCCTGGTGAACTAACACAATCTGAATAGGGCTTTGGATCAAGTTTTTGAGGTAAGTGGAAAGTAAATCTGATTCTTACCAAACCAAAATGTACCAAAATGTCCTTTGAAACATATTTTAATTTGCCAGTTTATCAGCTACCCTGAAACAAATAGCAAAGTGTCACTTTATTACTTTTTATTACAATTATTACTTTTATGGCAAAAATATAGCATTTATATTTCACATGTGTTTTATAAGAGGAAATCTAATTTATTTTTACAAGTTTATTTCAGTATATTTATTGCAAAACAGTACATTGCAATATTTGTACATTCCTGTGCATTATTAAAAAATATTTTAAAATATTATTAGACTTTCTAAGCTATCGAGTAGCTAATGACTTTAGCTAATTTTGGGACAGATGAGTTCATCTTTTGATTAAATATTCTTAAGAAAGACAATGACATGTGCTGCAGTGGTCTTCCAGGACCTTGCTGAGAACCCCTGCTCTTGTTTTGTTCTGTGACCATCCATCCATTATCCCACCTGTTTAATCCTTATCAGGGTCATGGTTAGTCCCCTACCCCCTCTCCGCATTGCAGGGCAAGGAATTACACTACCCCAACTAAGTTCTGTGACCTTACAGTATTACTGTTTTGCTCCAGAGTTTTCCAAGCCATTCTTTACCTGAGTGGAGAAGAGCTGATACTCCTCAGGTAGGATCCATGAACGTGGGTAGAAATTGTATTCTTCTGGGAACAGTTCCTGCATGGTGCGTACTGCACGACTTAAGTTGATCTTTCGCAACATCTCTATCATTCCTGCAATTGAATAGAGACACTGTGATGTTGTACTGTTACAACAGTTGATGAACTGCAATTTTCTAACAGAAAACAAAATTAAGATCAATGGAGTCAATGACAATGAATTTGGCTTAGAACAAAGTGAGATTTCATCTCTGTTCTCCTCAGACCTCCAGCACTTTGTTTATGTCATCATAAACGTATGTTGGTGTAATTTAGCCTTACAAATACAACCATATTGTAAAGTCTCCTACAGTTCTACAAGAAGTATATTACATGATGAGAGTTAAGGGAAAACATAGTTGGGCCTTTTTTCACTTCTGCCCAAAAGATAAATAAAATATGTCGGGATTTGAAGTTCTGCTTTATTTCCAGTTAGTTTGTGGGAATTGTGTACATCTCTTACTGGGAATTTGTAACAGAGAACACAAAATACAGATGAAAATGACAGCCTAGAATTGCTTGAATGCAAATGGAAAATATAAGAAAAAAAGAAGCATATCAAGCTTAAAAGGGACCAATCTTTTTATTTCTTTTTGTCCAGATAAAACACGAGCATCCAATAAATAAATAAAAAACATGAAATTCCACCAGAGGCATCCAAACTTTGCATAAGATTGTATACATTACAATGGCAATATTAATGTCTCTTATTACATTTGTGTATATTTATTCTATCCAGCTGGCATCCTGCGACATTTCTGAGTCAGTCTATTAATGGCCTGTAACTGACCCAGTGACAAAAGAAAGAAAGACAAGGGATTAGACATCCACAAGCTTTTGTCATTGTTGCATTGAAAACAGTCATTATGTATAGACAGTTTCATCTATAATTCAACAACGCAAAAAAGACATGATAGGTGATTACTTACAAAAAGCTTCTTATTTGAACGTTTTTGACTGAAACAGAAAGCTAATAAAATGAAACATTTGGTCGAATACCAAACACGGTTCTATATTTATAGAGATCCTCATAAAATTACAAAACTATTTCCCAAAATAAGCCTGATTTGCTCTGCCCAACAATCATAATATGTCCCAAGTTCAGGGTGATCATAGCTGATTGTTTTCCCAGATGAACCTGTAGTGTGGGGTGTCAATAATACAATCTTTACTCCTCCAATTTTCCCCAAGTGAAGTCAGGGGTGCTCCAATTGTGAATCATAAATATAAAACATGTTTATTATTTGTGACTCAGTATCCTGTAGTTTGGGGTGGATGCTGATTCTCTGGTGTAAATCCTGATGCTGATATCATGCATGAAAGACCAATGAGAGCTGAGTTGGACTGAAGATGTCAATGTATGCAGAGCATGGCAGCTAAATTGCAAGTGAGGTGGACTTGTGGCAACTGCATGAGTGTTTTTATAATGTGTGCTGTTATGTTTTCACTTTCTTTTTTGTGACTTTTTTCTGAGTAGAATCAGAATCAGAATCAGGAAACTTTATTGTCATTGTACAAGTACAACAAAATGAAGGCCCCAGCTATTTATTGCGGGGAGGGCAGCCATTTCCGGAGCTCACCTAGAAAGCCCTCAACTAGCACTGCAATGCTTTCGCCGTAATCCTCCATGTTTGTTTACATCTAGTTCACAAAAAATTCCCAGCTCAGAGTTGTTGGTCGGCTGTGTTACTCAAAGTGTGTTGTGTTTCAGTTCAGGCCAGATCGTGTAGTGTGGGCACCTTCATGACTAACAATGTCATTGTGTAAAATTGTGAATATCATTAGGTGTGGGGTGTCTCCGTTTCAAAATTGTTTGGGATCCTGTAGTTTGAACCTGGCTTTTTGTAAGTATGGGGGTTTTCTTTGGATTTTTTTTATAGCTAGAAATGACTAGTTTCTAAAAAACTAAAATCTCAACAAAACTGAAATAAAAACTGGCAACACTGTCCTGTTTCACCTGTCTACCACAGAAGAGTGAATAACTACAGCAGCAGCTTTTATCACAGAATCTAAACATCTACATTTCAGATTCTTCTGAAGTAAAATTGTGTTGTCAATTGAAATTGAAATGAAAATGTTGAATTTAATAGAGGTGACTCCAAACTTATGAGTGGTCGTGTATATAACATGGAACCTCGGTTTTCATCATTAATCTGTTCTAAAGTGTCTGATGATAACTGATATGAACGGTAACTGAAGCAATATTTCCCATAAGAAATAACATAAATCCAATTAATATGTTCCAGACACTCCAAAATATGAACAAAAAGACATTTTATGTAAAATAACTATAGTTTTACATACAGAACACAATGAGACATAAATACAAAAGACTAATGAAATGGATAAATTAACATTTAACATCACTCTTATGGGTTTACGCTCTGTTTTAGAGAGTGCCAATGTGGTCCAGCTGCAGCCTTTATTTTGTACACGCAATCTTGGGGTTCTCAGCCACTATTTGTCACACCCGTTTTCAGGCAGTAGAGCTGCACACCATCACTTTAATGTGATGTGTTTTAGTTTGTTTTTACCATTACCATTATCATAAGATACAACAAGAAACACAGCCAGAGAAACCACTAACGCGTGGGTGAGTGATGAACGCATGGGTGGATGCTTTGTTTTCCCAAAACTAGTGCCAAGTCACATGGGATGAAAACCAGGCGGATGAACCATAACAAGGACAAAATTTTCTGAAAAAAGTCCATTATAACTGAATTCTATGATAACAAGGGGGAACGATAACAGAGGTTCCACTGTAATAAACTTTTAATAGCACTAATATTTAATATCAATAATGTAATATCACTTTTGTTTGTGAGTTAACACAAGCATACACAAGCCTATTTGAAAACTATGAGGTATTAGTATGGAAGAGAATTTATGACTTACCTGGAAACTTATTGACCTGTCCTGAAACAATGTTCTCATTGTCATGAAAGGAGACTCCATGCCAGTAAATATCACAGGCTGTTCGTCTGCCCACTGGAAACTGAGAGTCATGAAAAAAGGAAAATGCGGCACAATTAATGTAAAAACATTCAGCTGAACATTCACACTAAAACTAACAGGCTTATATACAGGATTGCCAATTGTACTAATTGTACTAAACAACACCTGCCTTGTACTTGTACTAATTGGTCATTTTATGTGATACACCTACCATTATAGATACAGTTGCACCGAAATGAAAACAGAAATAAAAAAACAAAACAAAACAAAACAAAACAAAAAAAAACATTATGACTGAATACTGGACACGGTTGTTCATTTCTATAAATGATTATGAAATTAGTACCTAAAACATTTTCCACAAAAAGTCAGGAATAAATGTCTGTACTTTAATAAGTTGGTTTGACATCATTAGGTTTAATAACATGAGTTTAATTTATTATTCTTTATATCTGTATATAAAACAAAGACAATATTATATGAATATGTATGTAGATGCATGTGTGTTACATTATTACTAATATTTAATAAAATGACGAAAATGTCTAAAATAATGATGTAAGTCACATGGATGTTTTGTGTGTTTAATGTGAGTGTTATTGGCTACAGACACTGAAACACTTCACATTTCTTCTGGTAATTGTGAGATGGTCCCTAACACTGCAGCCGCTGGAGCACAAACACAAAGCTAAGCGGCTGTATTCTGGCTTCATCATAACAAGTGTAGTTTAGTAAAGGTTGTGCTTGTAGTTTGTTGTCTTCTTCCATTTCACCACCAAACTAACTGTACTGGTGAATCTGTTTTATGACATTAAAAATATACATTATTAACACTATTTTTCTTAATTCCTTTAAAGCATTTTCCTAGTTTGACCCTTCAAAAGCATGTGTAATTACAACTCAAAATGTTTTTTGAGTAACACAGAAGCAAAATAATGAGCGGTGAGACTCCAGGGAGTAATAGGTAATAGAATTAAACTTAAATCATTTTAATGAATTACATGATTGGAGTACCACAGCACAGCTCTGCTCAATATGTAAAAAGGATTCCCACTTTCAGTTTGGATCTAAAAAATGTATATAGCTCTACCAGCTGGGCACTTCAGTCTTGAATGTTTAGGGAGGGTAAAACACCAAACATTCACACCCCTTTTCTCCCTTCTCACACCCCCTTCCCTTACCCACAGCTGCCCCCTTAGCACTTGTATAATTTGCTATTTTACTAGGGATGGTCCAAGAATCTTCTGTCATTTATTGTGTATAAAAGCAACAGATGTAATGTTTTATATATTATTAAACATATTAGTTATTATAATAAGTAATAAGTACATTTTAAAAAGAACTTGCATACAAATTTTGGAAGCAGGAATACTATTTAGGGATGTACTATAAACACTATGTTGTATAGCAAGTTTGTAAGATTACATGGCTGAGCTGGATTCGCAATGGATTATGTCACTGTTTAACAGGCTAATAAAGACTGAAGCAGTGTTCCTATATTAGGCACCTGGCACACCAAGGAAAGCAGGATCTGTGATCAGATTAGGAATGTGTGTGTGTGTGTGTGTGTGTGTGTGTGTGTATTCGTGAGTATATAATGAGGAACTCACGCATGCCTCCTAAACTCTTTGGACCGTAGCACTCACAAGATAAAAGACACCTAATATATGCAAATTAAGAACATGTACCTACACAGAAAAGCCTAAAATTAAATGAAAAGATCATACTTAGATGAGGTGAATTTGTTGGCATTATGTACATGAAGAAATGTGAAAAAATTGATGTGAATGGTTTGGTGAGTAAGTGATAACAGTAGAATGAAGCCACATTTTGTACCTCAAATGTTGCTCTCTATGATGGATGTGTATAGCTGACATAGCATGCATTACCCATTGTTTTTACAATTATTTAAAATTCTGAAACCACTACAGAGTGTGAGAATGGCACAGATATCATAAATGTGAAGAACAATTAAGCAACCAATTAACACTGATGGAAGACCATCTACTGAAACTCCTGACTGCTGAGATCTCTGCATGATGCAGTACTGCCTACCTTAAACCAGCTTAAAACCACCAAGCAACTACTACGTCCTGCTCCAGATGCCCTAGACTACCGACCACATTGAAGGTTGTATGGACTGTAATTGCTGGTACCATTATTATTAGTATTATTACTATTTTTTATTATTTTATTCATGTTTCACCCCTGTCACCATATCAGTGTACCTGAACACTACAACATCAGTTGTAAAACGTGCTATATAAATAAATGTGACTTGTCAAATACTGTTATGGATGAGCAGCGCACACCCTGGCAATGTAGTATGTGAATGAGGCTGAGCGTTAAGCGTGCTGTAGTGTAACTTCTTTAATGAGGTCAGTAGCATTCCAACCAATTGCTATTGGATTGACCTAATTGGTATCACTTGGCAAAGCTTAACAGGTCAACCAGGACACGTGAGATTGGCACGAAACAAATAAGAGAAAAGCCTAGAAAGAGCCAAGGACACACAAAACTCCTTGACAAAAATATATCAGGTTAAATCTTTGAAGGTAAAGCTTTTAGGTGAAATTTTGTAATTTTCTAGGGTTGGCCCAGACTGCAGGTACAGATTTGGCTTATTCATTACAGCTCTATATTGACAGCTACATTCTATATAGGGCTATAAGCACTGATGGAGTAATGTACAGATTATTTTGATAAGGAGCCATTTTTTTATTGTTCATCATTTAAAATGAGGTAAAATCAAGTTTAATTGATTAATGGAAACCCTAGCATTATGAAAGAAATTGAACAGTCTTATTTAGATAGAAGTCTTCCAGGCATTCTTCAACAGCATTCACCTACAATGAACTGCATTAGGTAAGGGGAGCTGAGAAAGCAATGGAGTGAGATTATCCCAGATTACGCTTAATCAATTCCTACTGTTAAAGCATGACCATATGCCTAAAGTCAGCAGGCAACGGGTTCTCCAGGACTGAAAAAGAGCTGCGACAAGACCATGACTCATCAAAAGCTAATCATGTTTACCACTGCCCAACTCACTTTCAGATACAGACAGTAGAAATCACAGTGTCTTTTCTCCAATCCAGGGTCTTTTCTCACAAATACATCTCTGTGTCAACACAACTAACAGTGTATAAGGTCTATATTTGCACTCTGATACTGTGTGATGCTGTTTTGCTCTGGCCACGCCTTCATCAGAGGCCTAAAACACTGCCGGTGGTTTTCTGGACACAGATTAAGCTAACTCTTGGATTAATTACACTGTTAGTGGGGATCCTCCACTGAAAATCCCTTTAGAGTAGACTCAATCTGTGGCTTGAAAAACTGGCCCTCATGCTTGGAAAGAACAAATCAATGTTTCTAAAGGTGACCAATTATAGCCTGTTTCTAAGTTAATACAGTTTAATGGGGGGTCGTAATGTCTGCTTTGTTTACAATACTAGAAGGTTTAGGTTTAAGTATAACAGTCCCCTTTCAGAGAATGTGAAAGGTTTGTTGTTTCTTAACTTCATTCTTAAGAAAAAAGATTTGAAAAAAAATTTAATTCTTCAAATAATGTCAGGAATTATCTTATTTTTTGTAATTCTTTTCTTAAGAATAATTCTAAGAATTGTAAGTAGTATTCCTGAAAAAAATACATGCATAAATGTTTTCTTAACCTTATGCTAGCCACACACTTGTCTTTGGCTGTGTCACGCCCCCCTGCTCACATGTGTACGTGTACAAGACAAGTTACTAAAATGATCAAAGTTTAAACAGTTTAGTTGTTGGAATTAAATCTAATTGTAATTCTAAAGTTTAAAAGGCTTTGAGGTGAAGGTCATTTTTAAAATACTGAAGGATTTTTTCCTGTTGGTATTTTCTTCTAACATCACCTCATTTCTTGTTTGCTAAACTGTTTGGAATGTTTGGTTTGATGTTTTTCCTCCATTTAGCTGTAATACGAGTGGACTAAACAAGTGGAAATAACTTTTTCTTCAAAATGTTCTTCATACATTCAAAATGTATCTTGTGTTGTTTGGTCAGCTGCAGCATACACAAGAAAACAATGAATTTTGTTCTGTCAGGGCTCCGGCTTTGGCTTCAGCAGCATGGCCTGGGAATCAAACTTGTGATCCTCGTGCCATAGTGTCAGCGATTTAGTCCGCTGAGCCACTCAGAGCAGTAAATCTTGTCCAACTCTCCCCACCACTATCTCCACACACAAATAAGAACAAAACAGCACAATAAAACCACATTCAGCTCTACACCAGATTAACTGCATCTGTATTATAACCATGTAACACAGACAGAAAGAAGTAAAACACAAAAACTAACCAGCTCTAGCCAGACAGTGTTTGGTAAACATCTATTAATTCTCTTTAAAATCAGGTGGAGCTGAAAATGTATTAGATGAAATGTAAATCTCAGATCACTTCTAGATTCCTGTTTATGCTATGACTATTGCCTAATACAAACAGTGAACAACACATCAAGGTTAAATTTATTACAAAATTATAATATCATAATACATTAATTACATCCATCCATCCATTATCACACCTGCTTAATCCTTTTCAGGGTCATGGTTAGTCCCCTACCCCCTCACTGGGTGCAGGGCAGGGCATTACACTATCCAACTAAGCCCAGGACAGTCACAGGGCACATGAAATACATGCATTGTGATATTTTTTTTTGTTTACCTATTCCACCTCTATGTAAAGCATCCTTGGGTTTCTTGAAAGGCGCTATATAAATGGAAATTATTATTATTATTATTATTATTATTATTATTATTATTTCTGTATAATGGACCTTCTACTACTGTGACAAAGTGACATTTACTCAGTAACTATAGCTGTAAAACTGCTACCTCAATGAAATCATAAGTTAAAGGAATCCAGAAATTATTTTTGCACATTTTTTACTTATCTCAGATCTAAGACATGCTTGGTATAACATTTTTCTTCTTCAATTAAATGGACTGAATGACTACATCAGGATTAAGTATGAAAAGTATGAAAAAAGATTTCCACATGAACCATTTCTTCAAGATGATTACAACAATGACAATTATACTGACACAAACTTCTGTAAAGGTTAACAGGCATCGACATGTCTCAGTAAACTAAAAAGGTGTTTGTTTACAAAGTCACTGTCATCACCATTAGCAGATAACGTCTCCTATTTTTGATTAGGTAGACGAGACAGGACGAAAGGTGAAGCAGATACCGTTTAACTTGAAACCCTAGCCTTATGAGAAGGGCATAATGATACAATGCTCCGTAGTGTAAGGATGGATACAGAACCGGGGTGTTGACAGTCATTTGTTGTGCGCATGGACTGTCTTGCGCCAGGTAGCTGAAACATAGCACGCAAGTCTGAGGGCAGGGTTTTGTTTGACAGCTAATTAATATATTTATGGGAGTCACGGGTTCAATTTTAATACCATCCGAGTATCACAGACAGTAGACTGAAACCACAGGCGAGTATGGATGTTGCTGAGAGACACATGGTGATGTAAGGGTTGCACCCAAAAAATGTAACAATGTTATTGATTTAAAACCGCTTGTGTTGTGATATTGATACTCTTGTGAAATTAAGTGCAGGACTAACAAAAGCTCAACTACTAAACTAAGTTAATCTAAAGTCAAGATTATTTGTGAGGCTCTATATGCTAAAGTTGTTTTGAAGGTCACAGCACAAGTTCAATTGTTTGTTTCTGTTTGCAAAGCATTATGGGTGTAATAGCCTTTGACATTGATCTCTGAGCTACTACCTCACACTATAATGTGAGTATTTAATAAATATACACAATGTTCTTTTTAAAAAGGTGTCATGTTGCGGAAGTCAAAGTGTAGATGTAGAATCATGATCTCAGTGCAAGACAAAAAGATTTGCATTTAATCAAGAACAACCATAGCTGGTGTGTGTTAAAATATTCAGCTATATGAATAAATAGATTAGCTTTAATAATATACTGTAAATACACAAACATATGTCTATTATCTAGGTTAAACATTATGGATTTATGAGGGAGATGTTAGATATTGTATCTACACTTATTGTCTATTTTAGCTACACTGATCATATAGGTTAACAATTACAGACTGTAGTTTATCTGTTTGTATACTTTGTTATCCTCCTTTCACCTGTTCTTCAGTGATCAGGACCACCACAGTGCAGGTATTATTTGGGTGGTGGATCATTCTCAGTACTGCAGTGACACTGACATGGTAGTGTGTTAGAGTGTGCTGCTCTGGTACAAGGCCAGGCCTTCTGGCTCTGCAAAACATAGAGGGACCACTGGTGCACTGTGGATGGGGGAGGGGCCAGTGTCATGTAGGAGAAGGCTTCAAGATGGACACAAAGCAGAACGGAACATAATTACTTAACTGAATATTTAAGTTAACTTACTGAACAGTGTGCAGTTGTGTGCTGTACATCACAAGTGAGTGAAAATGTTAAAAATGTAACAATATCAATACAATATCAAAAGAGAACAAAAGTGTCATTCCAAGTACAAACTGGGTATTTAAAAAGCATATAAAAAATGTATCACTGCTTTTCCAAATGCCTTTCAGCAGCATCTCTTCAACAATGGTGTGCTGGTTAAAGTTAATGCATAGTGTCAGACATGACTTAGATCTTACTCATGCTGAGGTTCTGACATTTATCAATGTGGATGTTTTATTTGTGGAATCAAAAATGGAGACATGCTGTATAACGGCACAGCAAAAAAACTAGAATCCTGTGATGATGTTTAATTAATTCATAATTAATAAAAAATAATAAGAATTCAAAAATCAAAAATACAGAATCTCAAATGATTAGAATATTTCATTTAGAGTTAGTAAATTATTATTCAAACTGTATCAAACAAAAACATTTTTGAAATGTCACTTTACAAAGTCAGTCAAAAGTTTGGACACACCTTCTCAATCAATGTTTTTATAATTTTTTTCCAAATTGTAAATAAACACTGAAGTCATCCAGACTATGAAGGCACACATAAGGAATTATGTAGTAAACTTAAAAGTGATAAACAAACCAAAATATACTTTAGATTTTAGATTCTTCAAAGTAGACAGATAACTGATGTCTCAAACACATTAAGAGGCAAGAAATGCAAGTCATGAACTCTTGACAAGACACAGCTGTTAACTGAAAGCCATTCCAGGTGACTACCTCATAAAGCTGACTGAGAAAATGCCAAAAAAGCTGCCATCTAAGCAAGAGGTGCCTACTTTGAAGAATGTAAAATATAAACATATTCTGGTTTGTTTAACACTTGTTTACTAAATAATTTCATATGTATTTCTTCATAGTTTGGATAACTTTAGTATTAATCTGTAAAGCAGACCATTTTTAAATCAATAAAAAAACACTGAATGTCCAGAAGTCCAGATTTTTTGACTGGTACTGTGTGTGTAATGAATACATAATAATATATACACTTTACCTTCTTACATTTAATAATAAACACTGATTAACTTTTTCGTGGTATTCTATTTTTTGGTGATACACTAGAATATGGTTTTATATGTGGCATTTGAGATCTGTATAATCCAGTCTGTTTTAATTATGGACATTTAAAAACACAATATTATATATATCTGCAGTTACACCCTATAAATGCAACATATAACCCGTTTGAACAGAAATCATTATTTTGAAACTTACTAGAAGACACATTGACATGGCTATTCTTTGTTAATCAATTATAACATATTATGTATGTGTCAATGTCAGCACTTGAGTTACACCTAAAAGATAAAAAGAATCAAAACTTTTCAATACTGAAATTTAACAAATTCATTTATACTTTCAATACTTTTAAAAATAAGTTGAACAAATTCAACATTGTATTTTGTTGACAACAGCGTTCTGTAGATCAGATAAACACTTGCCATTAAAGATAAGTGTTTTTAATTCATAGCCAGAGTTTGAATCTTTTATCAAGTATGATGATGTGACAAAACTGTTATGCTAAACCTAGTCAACATGTAGGTTTGACACAACAAGTAAAAATGAATTATTGTGATGTACAGTGCCACATCAAAAAACAACTGAATATCATGAAACAGTTCATTGTTCATAATTTAATAAAAAAAAAAAAACGTAAACTCATATATTTAGAGTGACATATTACAAGCCTTTTGTTGTTTAACTGTTGATCAATATGTCATACCTCAGGAATCAGGAATCTCAGTTTATTAGAATATTTAATTTAGAGTTTGAGTAAATTACTATTAAAACAGTATCAACGTTAAAACAAAAAAGACTTATAAAATGTCACTTTACATGTAATTAATATATCATTTATGACATGTTACCTTCTTAATTTTATTGTAAACACAAACTTTGTCATGATATTGTATTTTTTGGAGACGCACTAGAATATGGTAAGTATGAGTAAAGGAATATTCAAACAGTAATAAACATTAAAAAGGACTTTAAATAGTCATAACTGTATTTTCTTTAGCTTTCTGAATGAAATGAACACAAATGAACTTTTTGGAGATGCACTAGCAGATAAATAAACTATCACTGGAAGTCCAGTTTGACAGATAAACACTTGACTGATGTGACTGTGAGCCTGTGTTGTCTCACCTCTTTCCACTTGAGCTGCCTGATGCTGAGTTTCAGCGCCTCCAGTGATGTTTTGGCTTTAGATGTATCTACAGTGACAGATCTCCTCTTCTGCACGGCTCTGCTGCTCTCTTCTCTCACACTGGCCGCTTTTCCTTCCTCCTTGCTGCCGCTGTCCTCCGCTTTGCCCTGCAGGATCTTGCCGGTGCCTTTTATCTGAAGCATCTGCTCGCTGCTCAGCCGGCTCAGTCCCTTCGCCTTGTCTACGTCGTGCCTCACGGCGGTGTTTCGGTCACGGCTGCCGGCTTTGCTCCGGCTTTTGCTGCGGTTCCTCATGTGAACCGAGTCCCTGGAGGTGTCTCTGCGGGCGGACACGGGGACGCTGGCCGAGGATGGGAGCGCAGAGGCCGGAGCCGGTGCGCCCCCCACACTCGTGTCCTGAGCCGGCGCCTTCATCTGTTCAAGCTGCACTTTAACCTTCTCATAGTGCTCACTCATACTGTCAGCGACCTGCTGCTGCCGCCAACCGGTCCATTAATCACCTTAAACACAGGGCGGGGTTCAGTAAAGCCACTAACGTTACACCACCGCCTCTATCGCCAGTACAGCTGGGCGATACCACTCATTAACCTTTCGATCCGATACCGAGTCTTTCCCAAACTAACATTCACACTGCCCACATCCGATTTTCAGCATAAATGAATTGTATCCAGTTTGCTTTTTTGCTAGTCTCGACAGCCAAAAACAACATGAAACCAGATTTTTGCTAAAATCCAACTAGACAACAAGACAAAACAAGGAGTTACTGGTTGCCAGCTCCCAAAAAACTCTCCGGTCCATTGTCTCACAGGTCACCAAACACAAACTTAAAACTAACCCAAACTCTAGAGTCTAATCATATACATTTGAGGAAGTTATAATTACTTTTTACTACTCTTAAATCTTATTTTAATTTTACTCTAATCTATATTTTCACATCCCTCCATGGGGTCTTCTAATATTAGAAAGTCTACTTAAGGCAACTCCAACACTATTTTACTACTATGTTACTATAAGCGTGTTTGGCGATCATGGTATATTTTAAAGTACCTCAAAAAGCAATGACCCACCACCTCTGAAATTTTACCCACAAGTGCATTAAATAAATACGGCAATTTTGTAGGAAAACTGCAAACCTGTCAACTCTGAAGACACACCAGTGTGGCTGTAATTACTGACGCCTGCACTGTTACCACAGAAACACACTTGTGATGTGTTAACAGACAAATCAGATCTGATCACTAACTTCTAACAGTGTGAACAGTCATCTCAGCAAATCTGATTTGAGAAACTAATCTTATTTGCCTGCTATCTGAATGTAACCTAATATCCCAAATACTGATACTGTTAAAATTGTTACAGTGAGAAGCAGTGTGCACATCGAAATGTATTATGGGTGTTGAAAACCTTGTCAACAACCTTTTTCAGATTGGATTAAATTTACATGTGGTCCTGGGGTAATTTACTCTTTTCACAGGAGCTCCCCTGTGATTTAATTTATGTACAGTTGCACCATGTCTGTGTTTTCCTCGTACTCTGAGAAAAGTACAGGGTGAATTACCTACTGTTTTATTATTATTATTTTAAAGCTTATCTGAAAATTTTAGTCCTGTCCGTAAGCAAATCTCAGATTTTCCAGGCAGCTATTATAAGGGTGCTTCTACAAGCCCTTTTAAATGTGCAGAACCACCAAAAACCTGCACAAATCACTCACTTAATAATCACTTACTTCCACTCTATATGCTACATGAGAGCATTACATGGAGAAGAAACTAAAATCAATAAGAAAGATGAGATAGCGGTTTGTTACACAATAACAGAGGCTTATTAAGGAGTGATCATAAATCACAGCTACAAATAAATATCAATCATATTATGATGTAACACAGACATTTGTGTTTGTAAAACCCTACAACCCAAAAAATTACTCCTGTAGCTATTTTTATACCATCTGGATACAGGAGTTTCAACACTGAGGAGACATGTAAAATGTGATGAGCAATGTCCTCCTGATAAACTAATCCAATCTCAAAAGGGCTAAAGACACAAAATATCTAAAATAATGAACAGACTCTGTTTCTGTAGAATTCAATGTAAAAAGCATGTTTGAATGCATACAATTATTTATTTGAAATTAAAAAGACATATTAAAAATTAAATTGATCGTTGTTACTCTAGTAGTTGTGTTTCAATTTCTTAATAAAGCATAAGAAATACAGAACAGCAGAAGCTGAAGTGAGGTCTAGAGGTGAAGAGGGTATATTTTACACGAGGATCTGTTTTTTTTAAAAAGATGAAAGACCTTAGCAAGCAACATGCTAGATAGCAATAATTTACGTTCATATAGAAACTGCCAAGCTGACTAAAAACTGGACAGAACGAGAATAAGATGTGTCTACAGTCAACACCCAGCATATTTCAGCCAGTCCCAACTGAAGCGTACCAGCTGACAAGCATCACCAAGCCAGAAAACCATAATGGCTGTGTCCGAAATGTAAGACATGCTCCCTACTTAGACTGCCTTCTCCGGAAATCAGAATCAGAATCAGAAATCTAATGTTTACAAAAAGGCTGCATTTTAAAGCTGTTTGTTTTTAAAGAGCTAGCAGAGAGCTGTCGATGTATTGTTGTTTACTGAATGAGTTTCTAAACGTTACAAATGCTTTTATCTCACTGCTGCCTACTTAGGCATCTACCTTCAGGTTTCAGACACAACCAACGTTTAACGTTTAACTAAGGTTACTCAGGTTTGACGCTGAATATTCTCGTTTACAACACATATAACTTGTAAGCCACATATTTGAGCGTTATTGTTGTTTATCCCATTGCAATCCAGAAAAAAAGCTATTCTAACGTAAATCACAACACTTAAATGTGTGTCTGTGGTGAAAAGTCAGCTGATATTCAGTAAACTGTCTGCACTACAGAGCCAGAGCCGTTATCTTAACCTACGTTTTCATTTCTTTCTCGATATGAGGAATCTGGTCCGTCAAGTAAGATAACTTCTGTTCAGTTGAATATTCAGTGTGTAATGGTTGTCCGGTACATCCTGCTGTACGGGTTTATTTCCTCCGTATGTCACGGGCAGTGTGTGTTTTAATAACCGGGCCGCTGATTATATATCACGTGGCTCCCTACTCCCTATGTAGTACATTATGGAGTTAAGTACGTTTGCTCTATTTTTACATCCAAATAGCGCAGTATATGTCCAGTAGGAAGTTATGCACTTGTCCGCAATAGCTCTTTCCTATATATTAAGCACGGTTTAGATGCCAGAGTCATGATCAGACCTGAGTAGTGCTCTACGTAGGGAGCAGATAGTCATTTGTAATTCAGTCTCAGCAGAAGGGAGCGCCACTGTTATGGTAACGTTGCTAACGCAGCGGACGGAAGCCGTGGAGGCATATAAGTGACATTAACGCGTTTCTTTTATTTAATCTGAAGAGTACATAGTGTTTAAACACATTATTAAAGAAGGGCCAGAGTTGTTAACTTTGCAAAGAAAAATTTACTGTCTCATGTCAACTTAGAACATAAAATGCAAAATATGATTTGATACAGCACATCCATCCACTTAAACTGTTAGTAATGATCAAATGCAATATTTGGATGTTTTCTACTGAAGAGTGGCATTATTATTATTATTATTATTATTATTATTATTATTATTATTATTATTATTATTATTATTATTAAAGCGTAACCTGAATAGCCAATCCAATCTGTAATTTTGTTTTATCTTTATTCCAGGAAAGACTGAGGGGTCTGACAGTAAAGGTACCAAGTTGATAAACACATCTACACTTAAATATCAATAAAAAAACGGAAATTCTGATTTATAATCTCATTTGTCTTTGGATCTCAAACACAAATGTCTTCAGTCTAAACAATTCTTTCAGAGGAGACTGTTCACCTGCAGAGGTCACTGTTACCCCACTTGTGAATTCAGATATAACATCTGAAACTCTAACAATGTTACCATCCCTCAGTCTTGTACATGCACGGTCTTCTGTTTCTGGATGCAAATGTACACAGATTCTCACTCTAAATCTGAATATATAAATTTATAATTTATCAGCTCACATGATACGGTTTAATTAAGCTCCTGGCTTTTATCACACAGTAAGTAGTATTATGCAGTAACTACACTGAAAACAAATTCCTAATTCTTCACTTATAAGAGTGTAGACTGACACTAGTTTAATAAGGGTAAAATAATGGACACAAAATTATATGCTAAAGGCTACTTCATACCAAAATATTTGTTGAAAATGCATATCTATTTGTTAATAATGTAGTGATAATATAATAACAGCCAGGGAAACAGGCTTCAGAGTGAGCGGTCATTTTCAGCTGGGTCCTAGTGCTTGACCCATCTCATTTTAACATAGCGTAACATTGTTTTTGGAAGGAAAAACTGAAGGGAACCAAAATTGCCTTTTGAAAAAAATTCAGGAGATGTGTCCCCCCCCCCCCCACCAAATTAAATCCATGCTCACATGCACCATATAGCTTCACATTATATTCTACACCATGTACAACAGAAAAAACTGAAAAAATGCAAAAACACTCTGCTTCGCCATCCACCAGTCTTAACCAAGAGTATGTTGCAGTCCATTCGCTACTGAAAAGGCATCTTCTCTATGTTGTGGCAACACATTACCTCACTGAACAGTGTGCTCTCAAAATTCATATTGTTGACAATGTTGAGGAGGCATTCTCATATTAACAGCTTGATTTGCAGATGACTCAGCCTGTCAACTACTGCTTTTGTTGCTCTCCTCTGAGCTATTGAATAAAAGTAAAGAGTAAGCCAATCCACAATTGTGTCTATGTTTTTATTTGCCATTGGGTCAAATAAAAGACCACAACGGTATGCTTAATTTATGTGACACGGGGCAAAGGGTAAAATTGCTGTACAGCCCAATGCCATTCTAAGTTTTCGCAATGTGCTGCAGGCCTGCAATGCAGGAATGTACAGTATGTATATAAAAAATAATAAAGTTGACCAATCAAAACATGAAATATTGTAGGTTTGTACTCTATGAAATAAAAGTCATGTAAGCACATGTAAGAAACACAGTTTTTTTACTGATATGTGGTTGTATACAGTGGTGTGAAAAAGTGTTTGCCCCCTTCCTGATTTCCTGATTTTTTGCATGATTGTCACACTTAAATTTTTCGGAACATCAAAACAATTTAAATATCTGTCACAGAAAACACAGATTTGATAATCAATTCATAGTTTACATTTTTTTTAAACGAAGGTGTTTATTATTAAGGGAGAAAAAAAATCCAAACCTACATGGTCCTGTGTGAAAAAGTGATTGCCCCCCTTGTTAAAACATAACTGTGGTTTCTCACACCTGAGTACATTGTCTAGCCACACCCAGGCCTGATTATTGCCACACCTATTCTCAATCAAGACATCACTTATATAGGACATGCCTGACAAAGTGAAGTCCACCAAAAGATCCTTAAAAGCTACACATCATGCTCAGATCCAAAGAAATTCAGGAACAATTGAGAAAGAGGGTAATTGAGATCTATCAGTCTGTAAAGGGTTATACAGCCATTTCCAAAGCTTTGAGAATCCAGCAAACCACAGTGAGATTCATTATCCACAAATGGCAAAGACATGGAACAGTGGTGAACCTTCCCAGGAGTGGCTGGCTGCCCAAAATTATCACAAGAGCGCAGCAACAACTCATCCAAGAGGTCACAAAAGACCCCACAACAACATCAAAAGAACTGCAGGCCTCACTTGCCTCAGACAAAGTCAGTGTTCATGCCTCCACCATCAGAAAGAGACTGGGCAAAAATGTTCTGCATGGCAGAGTTCCTAGACGAAAACCACTGCTGAGTAAAAAGAACATTAAAGCTCGTCTCAATTTTTCCAGAACACATCTTGATGATCCCCAAGACTTTTGGGAAAACATTCTGTGGACCGATAAGACAAAAGTTGAACTCTTTGGAAAGTGTGTGTCCCATTACATCTGGCATAAAAGAAACACTGCATTTCAGAAAAAGAACATTATACCAACAGTAAAATATGGTGGTGGTAGTGTGATGGTCTGGGGCTGTTTTGCTGCGTCAGGATCTGGAAGACCTGCTGTGATAAATGGAAATATGAATTCTGCTGTCTACCAAAAGATCCTGAAGGAGAATGTCTGACCATTTGTTCGTGATCTCAAGCTGAAACGAACTTGGGTTCTGCAGCAGGACAATGATCCAAAACACACCAGCAAGTCCACCTCTGAATGGCTGAAGAAAATCAAAATGAAGACTTTGGAGAGGCCTTGTCAATGCCTTGACCTGAATCCTATTGAAATGCTAAGGGTTACCTGACCAGCTATTAGGTTTAGGGGGCAATCACTTTTTCACACAGGACTATGTAGGTTTGGATTTTTTTTCTCCCTTAATAATAAACACCTTCATTTATAAATAGCATTTTGTGTTTACTTGTGTTGTCTTTGACTAATATTTAAATTAGTTTGATGTTCTGAAACATTTAAGTGTGACAAACAGGAAATCAGGAAGGGGGCAAACACTTTTTTACACCACTGTATACCTATATAAGTGTTTTTGAAAGCTGTATACCACCTTAGGTCAGAGGTCGATGATCGACTTTGTTGTTGTTTCATCTGATCTCCGGCCCTATGTCTTGGACACTCAGGTAAAGAGAGGGGCTGAGC
>BRDA01039274.1:9466-25367 GCA_036984385.1 Crenuchus spilurus
CTCTTCCTCTTTAGTCTGTCACTCCTCCACAAGTCTCGAGACGACGCGACGTAACTCTCTTCGGTCCGACTCGACGAACTCGACTACCTCCTCTTCGTCTTTCGTCGTCTCTACGTCCGACTTCTCAACTAATTTCTCGACCTCGTCCTCTAGTGACTCGATTTCTCCTCTCTGTGACTCGACCTCGTCGAGAGGGTGTGCAGCTCAGCCTGGCTTCTCTCAATGCAGCGCAGCAGAGCTCTGAACACCTCCTCACTGTCTGATTTCTCCTTCTCTGTGCTTTTCTAACAGGAGATACATTCAAGACCTCAGACAGTCCACTGTGTTATTGAACTTTCAGATGTACAATAAGTTTTAGTTGTAATTTAAACATTTCATTTTTGTAACACAAAAACACTACATAAAGTTCCAGTAATATAAGAAATATAAAAAAAAATGTATTAAATGATGAAGAACAAAGTGAAGTGTTGAATTGTATTTTTTACTGCATTTACGCAAATATCAGAAACTACTCTGTGAACTACCACTGGGTGTTAAAAACCATCTCATCTTTGAGCAACTAAATCTGTGCCAACATGAACTACCATTGGATGATTAAAAAAACTTTTGAATTTTTTCTGTGGACTACCTTCAGGAAAATTATGGTGCTCTCACACCTACATTGTTTTTTGCAGACTTTCAAGCTTTTCAGTTTGGTCTGACCCAAAATAGCATGTGTGAAAGGGGCTGCAAACTACAGTCTGCACCTTCTTCTTTGTCTTTGCCTTAGTCCGGCACTGGTTCAGGGTTGGCTTGCCTACATTTCACTCACTAATGGGCATAGTTGGCAGCATCGACAGGATGGACTTTGACGAGGTCCATGTTGTTGTGTATACTGTCCATCCACCTCTTCTTTGGGCATCCATGAAGATGCCGGCCATTGGGGTCGAGCATGCGCCGCATGACTGCTTGAGCATCAATACGGAAGACATGACCATACCAATGCAGCCTAGCCTCGCACATCTTTTCATTTTTTGGGGCGACACAGAGTCACCGCCGAACATTGATATTTGTGGCATGGTGAGAATGGATGGGAAACAGGTTGGTTATGCCAGTGGCACATCGTACTATTCTTGAGGAACCAATACAGTATCTTGACCCATTGCACATATGCCTCAGGTATACCATGATCCTGCAACAAGAACCGGATGAGGTCATTTGGTCAAACGCTTTCTCCAAGCCAAGGAGGGCCGCATCAATTGGCTTATGCTTCTCACAATGACGCTCCATTAGTAGGCAGGTAAAACGGATTGTGTTAACCATACTGCATCCTCATACAAACTCACACTGGTTTGGTGCGATGTCAATGATGGCTCTTAGTTGGGCGTTGATGACCCACTCCCACTTGCATGGCAAAGGAGATGAATTGGTCGGTGGTTGGAACAATTGGTGACATCTCTTTTCCCCTTCCACATGGGCACAGTAACACTAGTCTGCCAAGTCACAGGGATCTTACTGGCTTCAAGGCATTTGTTGAAGAGCCCAGTGAGGTAATCAACCACCGATTTTCAAGATTCAAGATTCAAGAGGTTTTATTGTCATTTCAACTTATATACAGAGTACATAGTGAAACAAAATAACGTTCCTCCGGGACCATGGTGCAACACAAAACACAAAACACAAGTGCGGACAACACAAAAGACAATCACTAGTGCTAAAAGATAATTAAGAAAAAAACACAAAGTGTGGCACAGTAAAAGTGCAACAACAACGCATGACAATAGACACAGGCCAAGTGTGTTCTAAAGTGATTTTGTTCCAAATATTGGATGATGTGCAAGTAAGCAATGTTGTGCAAAATATGCAATGTGCAAATGTGGGTATGAGGTAGTGTGTGTGTGTGTGTGTGTGTGTGTGTGTGTGCGCGCGAGCATGTGTGTATGAGGTAATCCAGTTGTTTTAGTGTTTGTGTTTAGAGTTCAGGAGCCTGAGGGCTTGAGGGAAAAAGCTGTTGCAGAGTCTGGCTTTCTTGGCCTGAATGCTGCGGTACCTTCTTCCTGACGGCAGGAGAGAGAGCAGTGTGTGTGAGGGGTGGGTGGGGTCATCCACAATGCTGGTAGCTTTGCGGATGCAGTGGGTGGTTTAAATGTCCAATATGGAGGGAAGAGAGACTCCAATGATCTTCTCAGCCATCCTCACAATGCGCTGGAGAGAATTATGATCAGAGACCGTGCAGTTCCCAAACCAGGCCATGAAGCAGCTGCTCAGGATGCTCTCTATAGCCCCTCTATAGAAGATGACGAGGATGGGTGGAGGGAGACAGGCTTTCCTCAGCTTCCGGAGGAAGTAGAGGCACTGCTGTGCTTTTCTGGTTGTGGTGCTGGTGTTCAGGGTCCAGGTGAGGCTGTCCTCTAAGTGAACACCAAGAAACTTGGTGCTATGGACGATCTCCACCGGGGACCCGTCAATGTTGAGTGATGAGAGGATGCCTGGGCTCTCCTAAAGTCGACAACCATTTCCTTTGTCTTGTTGATGTTCAGGTGAAGGTTGTTAGCTTTACACCACTCCGTCAGCTGCTGCACCTCCTCTCTGTATGCTGACTCATTGCATTTGCTGATGAGACCCAGCACAGTTGTGTCATCGGCGAACTTGATGATGTGGTTTGAACTGAATCTCGCCACACAGTCATGAGTCAGAAGGGTGAACAGGAGAGGACTCAGAACACTGCCCTGTGGGGCGCCGGTGTTCAGTGTGATGGTGCTGGAGATGTTCCTCCCAATCCGGACTGATTGGGGCCTCCCAGTCAAGAAGTCCAGGATCCAGTTGATTGTGTTGGTGTTGAGGCCCAGTGAGCTCAGCTTAGTGGTGAGATGATGGTGGGATGATGGTGTTGGGATGATGGTGTTGAATGCTGAGCTTAAAACAGCATTCTTGCATAGGAATCTCTCTTCTCCAGGTGAGTGAGAGAGAGATGGAGGGTGGTGGTGATGGCATCGTCCATGGAGTGGTTGGGACGATACACAAATTGTAAGGGTCCAGTATGGGGGACAGCTGTGTTTTGATGTCCTTCATGACCAGCCTCTCGATGACGATGGGAGTAATTTGCTACAGGTCGGTAGTCATTCAGGCAGGATGCTGTGGGTTTATTCGGCACAGGGACAACGCTGGTGGTTTTTAGGCACGTAGGAATGGTGGAGCTGCTCAGGGAGATGTTAAAGATGTCTGTGAGAACATCTGAGAGCTGTTCTGCACATTCCCTGAGAACTCTCCTGGGGATGTTGTCAGGTCCTGCAGCTTTCTGTGGGTTGACTCTGGACAGAGTCTTCCTCACGTCTAGCGGAGTCAGACGCAGCACCAGCTCCTCTGGCTTGGTGGTGGATTTCTTTGCCGTAGTGCCATTTTGTGCCTCAAACCACGCGTAGAAGTTGTTCAGGGCATCAGGGAGAGAGGCATCACTATCACAGATTGATGCTTCGGGTGTCACCTGTGGACCTGAAGTGACCGTGGATCTTACGGGCGTGTGCACGCTTAGCCTCTCTGTTGGCTTGCGACAGCTTGGTTCTGGCTTTCCTCAGGGCCACTCCGTCGCCTGCTCTGAAGGCTGAGTCACAGGTCTTCAGTAGCACACGCACTTCCACAATCATCCACGGCTTCTGGTTTGGGCACGAGATTATTGTTTTGGAGACAGTAACATCATCAATGCACTTGCTGATGTAGCGAGTCACTGATTCTGTGTACTCCTCCAGGTTTATGGTGCCACCATCAGTTGCAGCCTCTCTGAACATCTCCCATGCAGTGCGCTCAAAACAGTCCTGTAGGGCAGAGGAGGCTCCTGCCGGCCAGGTCTTCACCTGCTTCTGGACTGATCTGGAGCATCTGATGAGCGGTGTGTATGATTGAGTCAGCCACACGGACATGTGGTCAGAGAGCGCGATGTAGGGGCAGGGCTCTGCCTCGTAGGCGACCGGGAATGTTTGTGTAAACAAGATTCAGCGTGCTTGCTGCTCTTGTCAGAAAGTCCACGTACTGATGGAATTTGGGGAGGACTGACTTGAGATTCACGTGGTTAAAATCTCCAGCAATAATGAACAGTCCGTCCGGGTATTTATTCTGCAGTTCGCTGATGGTCCCATACAGCTCACTCAGCGCATCCTTAGCTTTAGCGGTATCACTGGGCGGAAAGTACACTGCAGCTATAAGCCTGATGGAAATCTCGCGTGCTGAATTAAAAGGCCTACATTTCACAACCATGAACTCCACCAGTGGAGAACAGTGTTTAGTGACAGTCACAGTGTTGTTACACCACTCCGTGTTGATGTAAACACACAGTCCTCCACTGCGAGTCTTCCCGGACAGTGCTGCGCTCCTGTCTGCTCTGAATGCGGTTAGCCCGTCTCGCTGAATGGCGCTGTCTGGGATGTTGTCGCTAAGCCATGGTTCTACAAAGACATAGACACAGCAGTCTCTGAACTCACGCTGGGCAGTACGCTAGAGTCGAATGTAGTTTAGTTTATTGTCAATGGAACAGATGTTCGCGAGGAAAAGTGAGGGGAAAGCTGGTCTGCTAGTATTAGCCTTTAGCCTGGCACGAACCCCAGCTCTTCTGCCATGCTTCTGCTTTCACTTGCACCGCCAGCCTTCAGCTTCACTCCGCGCCATGGTCTGCGGGCCTGGGTGTCGCAGTAGCCTGAGCTTGCATAGCGCTTGCAGAACTCCATCTGTTAGTTTTGTTGTCTGATTGTTAAGTTGTAGCAGGGTCTGGCAGTTGAAGAATGTGTGCATTGGTGTTCCAATGCCCTTTGGTCGATCAAGATTAGCCGGACAGTGACAAACAGTAACATAGAAAGCACCATTTACTGGACCCGGAGCAACCGCTGCATGTTACCGCACCGCCGACATTAGGGCTTTTTTAAATTTTACCAAGGATATCCCAATCCTTGGCAGGGATGTCATCAGGGCCCATTGCTTTCCTGTGTTTCATGTTCCAGATGGCGGACACAACTTGACAAAAGTAATGAGTTACATGGCACCCTCAACCACAACACCAGTAGGGATCGGCGAGTGTGAGAATTCTTTGTTGCAAATAGTCAAAGTGCTCACGCCAGCATAGCAGGATGTTGGGAGGCAACTGGAGTAACTACTTGCCAGCGTCTTCTATGTCTTGTGCAAAATTTGGTCCAACCAAACAGGTGGTCTCAGTCCACCAAGTGGTCTCAGTCATGGCTTACTGAACCATGGTCCGGTTCATGTGCAGTTTAAAAACAATTTTCTAGCCGAATCTGACTTTAGGACCAAATATATGAACTTGACACAGACGTTAACATTTGATGAACATGTGAAAAGTCATCTTAAAAAAGGCACTAAAATGCTGAAACATGCAACTTATTTTAATAATAATAATAATACATAATAATACATTTTATTTAAGGGCACCTTTCTTAACACTTAAGGTCACCTTACATAGTTTACCCCAACAATCAGAATAAAATACATAATAATAGTACAAACTTAAAAAGAAACAGTACAGGTACAAACATAGATCAGAATAAAAATACATAATAAAAGTAAGTGCAAATTAAAAAGAAACAGTGCAGGTACAATCACAGATCATAGACAACTTTAAACAAGTAAGTTTTAAGTTTGATTTTGAAATGTGGCAATGAATCTGTGTTGCAAAGGTCAGCTGGAAGTGAGTTCCAAAGCCGGGGAGCAGCAAAACTAAACACTCTGCTCCCCATAGTAGCAAGGCGGACAGGAAGACAGGAAAAATATAACCAAGAGGAATAAGATAAATAATAAATAACAAGGGTCCCAGGACAGAGCCCTGGGGAACACCTGAAGTAACCAAGACAGAGTGAGATGTAAATGATTTTAACTGAACAAACTGAGTGCGGCCAGAGAGATAGGAACGGAATCAATCGAGAGATATATTTGCAATTCCAAGAGAAGAGAGTCTGTCTCGGATGTCGTGCATAATTGTTGTGAACATTATGTATTTACTGTAGACGGTGATGATGGAACAATATGTCATGCAGCTCAGACTCACTCTGTTGATTTTTACATCATTTTGGATGTCCTGAATCTTCTTCAGTCTGTCTTGGATCATCTGCTGAACATCTGCCTGTGTCTTTGCCAAGTGAGTCTATAACAGTTAAGACACAATATAAGAAAACAAATGTTTAATTTGAGGGTTTATTAAACTGAAGAACATAAGTTTAAATGTTCCTCACCTTCTTCTCTCGACTCTCCTCCTCTACAGGAACAGTGATGTGAGTCTTGTGGTCTCCTTCAGTGCAGAACTGACACACACACATCTGGTCATCTCTACAGAACAGCTCCAGAGGTCTCTCGTGTTTCTGACAGATGTAGTTCTCCAGGTTCTCCACAGGATTGATCAGCTTGTGCTTCTTAAATTTAGGGGTAGTTTTATGAAGACTCAGATGTTTCCTGCAGAAAGATGCTCCACAATCCAGACAGGACTTTAGAGCATTCAGCTTTTTCTCACCACAGGAGTCACACAGCACCTTCCGACGTTTGGAGGAAGGTTTCTCTGGAACTTTGCTGGGCTTCAACCGAACTGATTTCTTGAACTGAGCAGCCAGTCCAGAGATGAAGGTCTTTTCACGTAACTTTGGTCTTTTGGAGAACCCCTCCTTACAGACCGGACAGTGATACGGTGATTTAGTGTCCCAGCACTCTCGGAGACAGACCTTACAAAAGTTGTGTCCACATGGAGTAGAGACTGGATCAGTGAACACATCCAGACAGATGGAGCACTGGAGCTGATCTTCAGACAGGAGACTGATGCAGGAAGCCATGACTGACTGAAAACAAAGAGTCCCACATTTTTCATGATACGTCATCAATGAGAGTGTTTACATGCACTTAATAATCCAATCATCAGATCTGATGGTTCAGGATTGTAATATATCCTTTCTTACATTAAAATCTAAGGCAGGGGTGTGAATATCCAGTTGTGGAAAGTTGGTGTCCAGCACAGTTTGGTAATTTCTCTCTGCTGACCCTACAATTAAACCTGGTCATTACCTGCTGAGTTGACTCAGGTGTGTCTGATGGAGAAGATCACCAAATTGTGCTGGAATCTTGGCCTCCTGGTTTAAAGTATTCTGTGCTCTTGTACTATTTTTGATTCAGGATTCATGGTTCTGTGGTTTAGGTTTTGTAATACTGTGCTCTCTTGGGTGGAGCCAAGCGCAGAGGTGAGAACCCACAGAGAAGACAGGTTTCAAGGAAGAGAGTTTATGTGTGTGCACCACAGAGGTTGTGAGAATGTGCTAGGTGTGTGTATAGCTTTTTGAATATGTGGGAAGAGAAAGCTGATAGACAAGTGGAGACCGGCTTTACCTCCAGCGCCGGGTTTTTGTCTGCCAACTCTGACAAGAAATGCAGAAAAAAATGGCAAAGTGGTGTGTAAATCACATGATGAGAATGTTTTACTTGATGGATAAATCTGAATAAAGTTAAATGGCCATGATTGAGTTTTGAATTGAGGTTTAATTCATTTTGTAACACATCCAGTTCTGCTCACTGTGATTGTTTTGTTCATTTACAATAAATCTGCTGAACATTTGCTGTGAAACATCTTTGGTCTACATGCACTCCTCATCAATATACATGAGATTAATCAGCTGAATGTTTTAGAGAAAAATAATTCACATGTAACATTAAAATAAAGGAATAGTTCAGTCTGTCATGTTTACATAATGTTTCACTCTTTTAAATCAGCTGACTGATGAATGTTCCACCTGTTTGACCTGTTTACATGCTGAAGGAACTCTCTGCCTGTTCTAGACGTGTCTCACTAAATCAGAGCTTAGAAATGTAAGATACATCCAGCACATCAGTACTTTAAAGAGTTCAGTACAAATATAAAAACAAGTTAAAGATAGAAATATGTCTGCAGCTCTCTGCAGTTTACCTGTAAGGCAAGAGAAGTGAACTCAGATGTTCTTCAGCTGAGAGTCCCTGGATTGTTTAAGTAACAGATTTACATTTCAATTTCAGGTCAGTACAGTGACATCAAATACCACACCCACTATCACAAGATGACTGTTACATGTTTGTACTATTAGAAGTTCTGCCGGTTTTCTGAATTACTGAGAAGTTGATCTTTGAGTTTGTATAATAGATGAAATATATTTACAGTAAATGTACTTCCTTAATAATTCTATTTAAATGCATTGTATCATTATGATTCCCATTTTCTGTTTACCACTTTAGAGTAGATTTGATTGATTTAAAAAACACTAAAATAGCATAATATACTAAGAGAATTGTTTCGATTTTATTTGCACTCCCAACTCCCTGAGCAGCCTAGATGTTGATGTGGCTACGAACCCTCTGCAGCCTACTTCCACCGGGCATACCTTTGCTTTCCAGCACTGTTGTTGCACCTCAGCTGCCAGTTCAGCGTACGTCAGCTTCTTCCGCTCATAGGCCTCCTCCACTGCACTTTCCCAGGGCACAGAAAGCTCAATGATGTAGACCAGTTTGAGTGAGGCTGACCACAGCACAAGGTCTGGTCGCAGGTTGGTAGATACGATCTCAGCTGGGAAACAGAGCTTCTGGCCCACGTCTACAAGCATCTTCCAGTCCCATGCACCACCTAACTGAACAGTATCTGGCCTTATGTTGGTGAGGCTTGCTTTACCCTCACCCTCCCGGACAAATGTTATTGCCTGCTAGTGTGATGTCAAGGGTGGAAGGGCATTGACACTTGTCCGCCGACTTTCGAGCACTGCAGCAAGACATTTTAACACCTGGTTGTGTCGCCAGGTGAAATGAACTTGGGTGAGACTGGTCTTGCAGCCCACCAAGATGTGTTTCAGTGTTGCTAGGTTTGGACATATAGGACAAGTGGGATCTTCACCATACCACTGTCTTAGGTTTGTAGAAGGCAGGACATTGTAGGCAGCCCTGATGGTAAAGCTTGCTCTGAATACCTCCATCTTTGACATCTCTTTCCAGGATATCTTCCTCTTCTCCACTCCTTTCCATGCCATCCACTGGCCTTGCTTTGCCTGCGCCACAGCTTGTGCACACCGTTGTGCCTGATGTTCCCGACGTACCTCCTGGACCACCAGCTTACGCCTCTGTAATGGAGTGGCTTGGCTCCCGGCTGGTGTGCTGGCCCCAAGTGTCCCTGTGTCTGAGTGCTGCCTTTGCCTGCTCAGTGTCAGCCAATGGAGTCCACTTCTTCCTGGTGGCCAGGATGGGGGCAGTTTGGGCAAATGGATTACCTGAATCCAGCATCATCATCTCCAGTCTGACTTTGGTGCACTTATACTTCTCTGATAGACTGGTGATGGGTATCTCTAATATGCCTTTGCTGTAGAGCCCAATACTGCTCATCGAGATGCCCGGATGATCACCTCCATAGCCAAGGTAAAGGCCAGTGGGGATATAGTGCAGCCGGCCATGATTCCCACCTCTAGACGATGCCATGCTGTGGTGTACTCAGCTGTTGTCAAGCACAGCTGGACGTCCTGGAAGTAGGCAAAAACAAGGTTTGTGAGAGCTGCTGGGACCTTGAAGTACTTGTATTTGAATGCTGTCCACAGTAGGTAGTGAGGGACTGAGCCAAAGGCATTGGCAAGATACAGAAAAGCCACATGAAGGTCTGTTACCTCCTTCTTGGCGACCTGGATCTGATGCCATATGACACTAGCATGTTCCACACACCCGGAGAAACCTGGGATGCCTGATTTCTGAATTGATGTGTCGATCGGGTTGTTTCTTTGCAGGTATCCTGCCAGTCTATGATCTTCTTCTTGGAGGAAAACTATAGTGATCATTGTTCTGATTTAACAGATCACAAAGAAAATATTTCTGACTTTTTTTTCAAAATACCACCCCCTAGAGTCAAAGATCTGAAATGTGACTGATATGTCACATCGGGCGTAAAAGGTAAATATTATTCTTAATATAACATGAATTTGCTTGACAGTCTTTTCTTGCTTTGTAACACATACTGTCTTTTTATTATCATTTCCACAACAGTCTGTCAAAATTAAAACTTTGTCTAGAAAAATTAGTCTGCAAACACTTTGTAGTTTTGGTTTGATGGCAGAGTTTCAGAGTTTGACCACAACATCACCTCCCATACCAAGTAAGGTTTTCTTCCTAGTTCCTCCTTCATAGACTAGAAAATCACAGAGAATTCCAGATGAAGAGCAGCACGCCCAAATTTTTAATCCCCAAGGGTGGGGCTTGCCTTTCACATACTGTTTTATTGGGCTGTGTACCCCTAAAGGACACCATTTGCTCTTGTGCTCTTCTGGGGTGACTTCCAGGCATTGTTTGCAAAACATCTTGAGCCAGGGATGGATCTTCCAACACTTATCTTCTGCTTCCCTGTTTGACTTATCAGTGTTGTCAGTGAAATGTAAGGATGTAAGCAGTCTCTGAAAGCAATTGTGTGACATGTCTGCCAACATGGGACATCTTGTGTCATTTTCCCAATAGGAACAATACCCTGGCAGCTGAAAAAGACCCATGCATAGGTAAAGGCCAACCAGTTTTTCCAGTTCCTTGACAGAGGTGTTTACATTACTGTGATTTTCAGATTTTTGTACACTGTATAGATTTGTTTGTTCCTTCAGTAACTCAAGCATATCTGATGTGATGAACATCCTAAAATATTCCAGAGGGGTGTGAGGAGTATCTGGAGGTGTCACAGATCAAGCCAATTTAAAAAAACTTTTCTTTATTTCAAAAGGTAAGATTCAAGCCAATTATCAATTGTTTTCTTTCAATTACAAGTCCTTGATAATATTCATTCTGCCCTGATTAAAGTCTGTCAATAATTTAATATAAAACAAATTACAAAAATATAGCTGTGACATATGTCACATCGGGACTTTACACAAAAAATCTTCATTAAAAACCTCATGTGGCATATTTGTCACAAAAAGAAAAAAAAGTAATGTTCTGCTGAGGTTATTTGGCAGATTTAAATTCATTTTAAATTTCTTTTTGTAGCATGAATAGCAAAAAGCAGTACAGTGTCCAGGATGCACTAGAAATCATTCAAGCAGATTACAGTGAGTTTGAGGGATGTGAAGATGGCTCAGATGAAGACCCTGACTATACTCCCAGCAGCAAATACATTGAAAATGATGAGTCTACCGAGTCCTGTGATTCAAACGATAGTGTATTAAATGAGGAACCACAACATAAGATGAATCTTGGGCAGCAAAGTACTGGTGTTAAAGGAAGAACAGAGTTTTCTTGTAGAAGGAAACAATTTGAAGCCCCTGAATGTACTTTCAAAGGTCAGAAACAGTTGAAAAGCAAAATTTCCATAACATTTAAAGGGGTGGTGACACCCGAGTCACACTGGGTTCTTATTTAATATACATTACTTTGTATAGAACTTTGCTGATCCTTTATGATACACTACTGCACTTTAAGGACTATGCTGGTCCTTTAAGATACACTATTGCACATTTAAAATTATGGCCTTCATTTCATATTTACGCTGCTGGATGTGGAGGATGATGATGAAACTTTGATATACTGCTAGTCCTTTAAGACCACAATGAAACTTTAAGATACATATAATAATTATCTGCTTTGAATGATTGAAACCTTTATTGCCCTAGAGGGAATTCGTTTTACACAAAGAAGTTACATCAAATACAACATACAAAGTCAACAATACATACCTTCAAAAACTACAACAATAAAACATCCCCAATAACCTAGGGGCTCACATAAAATATTATGATCAATGTGTAAGATGACCATGGGCCAACATCTAGTTTATTCAATAATTGGTTACTTGGGGGCAGCCATGGCCTAGTAGTAAGGATCTGGTCTTGTGACCAGAAGGTTGCCATTTTGATGACAGGACATGACTGAAGTGCCCTTGAGCAAGGCCCCTAACCCCCTAACTGCTCCCCGGGCACCGGTGGATAAGGGCTGCCCACCGCTTCGGACACAAATTCTCACAGCCTAGTGTGTTCACTAGTGTGTGTGTCTGTGTGTTTCACTACATGAATGGGTTAAATGCGGAGGTCAAATTCCGTTGTGTGAAAATCACATTGGCAATTGGTTCATCTTAATCTTCTTGACACAATAAAATAATAATTACATTTAAAATACAATACTCAACCTAGGATCATCATGTCCTTTAAAAATAAAATACTGGACCATAACAATCATTGTCACAGCACATTACTGATCGTGTTCAGATAACTGAGGCTGAAATGAGACATTAAAAGAGCCGTAAACATGTAGAGTCCAAATGTAGAAGTGTAGTCACACAATCTCATGAGTCCACACCAGAGCAGAACAGACCAACATGGCCCAGAGAACCTCATGATGATTCTGATGATTGATTCCTTTAAGAATCCAAGCAGAGAACCAAGAATGATTGTATTATTTCAGTCTAGTACTGATCTTCATTCATGATATAGAACTCAGTTTGTGTCTATTGGTAAAACTAAATCTCATTCTCTCAGTCAATCAGGGTGTTCACCAAGGCTCTGTCCTTGGTCCCCTGTTATTATTTACATATTGCCCTTTGGTAGTATTATTCATTATACATACACAAATGCTATGTCCCTATCGCTAGCATTGTTAGCCTCTTGGGAGCGCTGGCTAAAAGCCCTGTATTTTGTAATGCTGGGAGAGAACAGAAGTGGGCTACTTAAGTTCGTACTCATCATGTTTCACTAAACCAAAAGCCCATTTCACACCAGAGTTCTCCTTTAAAGTCATTTACTTCTCATATGCAAGATGTACAGTCCCTTGCAAACGGGTGACACTGGATTTTATTTAGGGGTATCGGAGTACAGAGGGCTGAATACTAATGCACAATACACTTTCCAGATTTGTATCTATATAAAAAATTTGGAAAAATATCTATAATTTCCTCTCATTCACAATTATTTGCTCTTTTTTCTCAATTATTTAGTGTAATTGGTCTACTACACTAAATCCTAAAAAATACATTTAAGTTTGTAGGTGTAACGTGTGGAAAAGTTAAAGGGGAATGAATACTTTTTCAGAGTTCTGTACATTTGTCTACTGTAGTACAGAAAACTGGCTTATGACAACTCTGCAACTGTATACTGTACTCTGATTTACTCACGTTGGCTAAATGTAATGGTACGTTTTGCAGAGTAATGTTGATAGATGCTAAACAATTTTGTTATGTTCACTTCATATACCAATAATGGTCGTGCTGTAACTGGCATGCAAAACTAGCGTTACCACAATTTATCACACACCATGCTTCGTAAAAATAAGCCTGCAAAACCGCCAGCTGGCAGTGCGCATACATATGCTAGCAGGCTAGCTAACGCAGCCTCCCGTCATGTTACTGCTGTTATCACCAGCCAGGGTTGCCAGGTCCAACAAAAACATCCAGCCATACGTGAAGGTGCAAGCAAAGCCTTTTTTTATTTTACGCTCTGATATTTTTTCTGGAACTAATTTAATCAGATAGTTATTTACTGTAAACTAAAAGCAGTTAGAATTTCAAGCATTTTCAAGCACTTTCTCCAAAATTCCAGCACTTTCCAGGCCTGGAAAACAGAATGTTAAATTTCAAGCATTTTCCAGGATTTCAAGCACCCCTATGAACCCTGATACACATACATATGGACAATTTGAGTACCCAATTCACCTGACCTCACAGTTTTTGGACTGTGGGAGGAAACCGGAGTCCCCAGAGGAAACCCATGCAGACACGGGGAGAACATGGAAACTCCGCTCAGTTGGCTCAGGGACTCAAACCCAAGACCTCAGTGTTGAGAGGCAAATGTGCTAACCACTAAGCCACCGTGCTGCCCTATTATTATTATCATCATCATCATCAAACAAGCAGTACACATCTGAATTTGCAGCAGGACGGATTTCCTACAAGTCAACTGGACATTTTCTAATTTCTCATTTAGTGGTTTTAAATCCGATTTAAACATTTAACAATCAGTACAGAGAGACTAACATCTCCAAAATGAGAGAGAAAAAAAACACAATCATTCAGATATAGAATACAGATTACTAAAGATTACAACAATATCACCTAAACAGAGTTTAAAGAGAACAAAGGAAGGTTCTGTAGACAAACACGCAGCTCAGGAAAAGAAAGTAGAGACCAATGAAAATAATTAAGTTTCTCGTTTTACTACATATAACTCTGTTTGATTAAAATTTATATTTTTGTTTAATTCTGTAAACTATTGACAACATTTCTCCCAAATTCCAAATAAAAATATTTCATTTATTTACAGAAAATCATTAACTGGTCAAAACGAAACAGACACAGTGATTTCAGACCTCAAATGCAAAGAAAACATATTGATTTTATTCACATTTAAAGCTCACAATACTCCTCTAATAACTTAAACAGAGTTCAGAAGTCAGGATTTGGAATAATAAATGTAATTTTGCTTGACTTTATATAACTCGGCTTCATTAGATGGTTTTGTGACTGTACATCTTTGTTTTGATCACATTACAGAGGATGTCAGTGAGGTTCAGGTCTAGAGATTAAGGTTAGACATTAGAAGTAGACAGAGCTGTATACTACACTATCATCTACACATCATTACACTGATTTACTGTCTCTGTATAAAATATAAACAGATATCATCATCTGACATCACTAAACTCACACTGACACTCTTCACTTACAGACTTATCAGAGTAGTTTAAGGTCAAAACTATCTGGTCATTAATATTTTTGATTATTTTCAAATATTAGATGATAAGATATCAAAAGTGATTTTCTGAGTAAAAGAATCTCATTTATAATGTTGAACAGGCAGGATGATCAGTGGTGCTGAGGATTTACCTCCATCATCATCGTCATCATCATAATCATCATCTTCATAAGGGTTAAACAGTGGATAGATTTTCTCCCTGAAAGACTGAGCAGTGAAAGAGTAGATATGAGACCTGAGCTCAACATCATAGAAGGAGACCAGACCCTCCTCATAATCCACAAACACCCCCACCTTCTGAGGAGCCTGATTTAAGGAGAAGAGAACAGGGGAAGACTCTGTAGACACATTTATTATCACCCACCAGACACACAATCCAGTGTCCATTCTTAGAATTGACATGAAAGTTTCCTTTCCTGTTACTGGACTCTCTGGTCACTCCTAAATCCCATTTAGTCTTCCCACTGATCTGAACCTCATAGTAAAACCTGCCTGTGGAGAACTCCTCCTTTCCCAGAAAACAGGGGCACCATCAAAACTCGGTGGGGTGTCAGGAACCTTCAGACGTTTGTCTCCAGGTTTCACTTGTTTTCCATCATCAGAGATGAGGAGTTCAGGATGAGCTGTATCAGGATCCAGAGTCACATCCACTGAGACAAACAGACACAATATAAAGACATTTTAACATACAGCACAGCTTATAATATAGAAACATGAATATTTAGTCATGTGATCAGTAAGAAAACAAGCTTGTAAAGAAACCCTGAATTCAGACATCAGAGAAGAAACAAAGTGAAAACTCTTAAAAATGAACTTGCAGACTAAACAGGTTTGTGTTCATAACTCTGCACTTAACTAGTGTGTAAGAAAAGCACTAAAGTCTGAACTGTGGTGAGAGAAAGAAAACTATTCCCTTTCTCCATGTGGGAGGATTCTGCAGAAACCACCAGTGACTTATTACACAACACAGGATTTCTAAATTATACAGATAGTTTAAGCCCAACAGTGAGGATTATCTAATCATGAGGTTCAGCTGCTCTATTCCCATTGGACAGGTCTGACCTTTGGCTCAAGTCAACCAAATGAGGTAGACTGAATAATGTAATAACCTACTGACTGCTTACCAGTGTGAGAAATGTCTCAAACATTTCTTGTTGTTTTCTTTTATGCAAAGGTGCCATTTGTCTCCCTCTGGTGGCTGAATTAGGCAGCAGCCCAGCCTTACGTCA
>BRDA01039281.1:0-20841 GCA_036984385.1 Crenuchus spilurus
ACATTCTCTCAGTTTAAACTTTTGATCTGTGATTTGTGTTCTATTCTGAATAAAATATTAGATGTTGGCACCTCTACATCATTGTATTCAGTTTTAACTCCAGCACGCTGCCAGCTGTTAACCAGCCAATCAAAACAGAGCTCATGAGCTCGCCATAAAAGGTAAAACAGTTTCTTTCAGCAAAAAGTAAAAAAAAAGTTATATTTTATGATTCATTTGCTTGACCTTTCCTGATTTAGGCTGATTTTTTCATTCACAGTAGCTGTGTGAAAAAAAACACTGGTTTCCCCTAAAAAAGCCTGTGAAAACTGGTACCTGCTATTAGCCGGAGGCAGTGGGAGACGAGGACCACTGGGTGAGTGGTGAACTTGGCCTATAACTGGAAGCTGCATGGGGCTGTGCAGACTGCTCACTTGGCTGGACTGCTCAAGGGAGAAAATACCTGCCATATAAAAATTACAAACTGAACATGGCTCATTCAAAAACAGGCTAAAGACTCTAATTTCCAAGCAAGGAACGCAGTGTACCTGTATATAAGTCAGTAGCTAGATCAGGAGATTGGCACAGCTTGCTGTCAACCACATTCAACGGTGACAGGCTGTGCTGCAGTGGCTGTATAGTTAAACAGTCTGAAAGTCCATCCTGGTAGTTCTCTGAGCTTGATCTGAGCTATAGAACAAGAAAGAGCACAAAACTGGAATTCAAATGACTAAAATCAATGATGTATGTAGTTTTTTAATGGATTTTAATCAGCGATGCAATGACACTGATGCGGTGGTGGTGTGTTAGAGTGGATCGAGTGGATAGAGAGACACAACTGTTGATGTTTTTAAAGACATCAGTGTCATAGCTGGAGGGAAAATAGTGCAACAACCAAAACTATCCAGCCAACAGAGTCCACCAATGGGACTCTGAGGCGATATGGGCAGCCACCTGGGGCACCACGATGTCAGGGGCAGCACGAAGATGGCATGTCCCAGGCCCCGATAGGTTCTGTGAAATGCCCTTGAGACCACTTCATTGCTTAGAGCTGGGTGATGTTTGTCCCCCTGGGGGGGTGTAGCGGTTCCGCCAGGAGATTGGAGCAGAGCACTGGATGTGTTGTTCGCCCAGGGCGCCAAACGGGCTAGGACAGCCTCTGACTAGAGGACCAACACAATCTGTGCAGCAACAGATGAGCTACTGTCTCTAACTTTACATCTACAAGGTGGCACAACAAGGTAGATGTGTCTAATAGAGTGGACATACCAGTGCAACACACCCTAACACACCACCACCACATCAGTGTCAGTACAGAGCTGAGAATGATCCACCGCTCAAATAATAGCTGTGCTGCGGTGTATATGTAGTGTAGCTCTCATGTTAAAATGTATTCAAGCTATTTTAAGCACATAAGTGACATTAAATCCACAAAACAGATGGTTCACATATTAAGTGTCTATTTTTTCTCTCTTCTAGTCAAGACGCAGTGCAGAGTAAGTCGCTGTATCTATGGTGATTGGATTTTGCGATAATGACTACAGCACCTACACGAGTTACAAGTTACCAGTTATTAACATCAGCCTTTTAAACTGTTGCCTCACCAGCAAATTACGACATATTTTAAAATATATTTACGTGTGAAAATGATGCAGAACACTGCAGAACAATGCCTGTTTGTATTGTGTTTCACTGTATGTTAAGATGCACTATATTGTTAGTATCTACATCAGCCACTTCATTAAAACCACCTCCTTGTATCTAGAGTGGTTTGCAAAAGTATTCACACCCCTTGAACCTTTTCACATTTTGTCACCTTACAACCACAAACTTAAATGTATTTTATTGAGATTTTAAGTGATAGACTGACACAGTACCACATTATTGTGAAGTGGAATGAAAATGGTACGTGGTTTTCAAAATTTTAATCAAATAAAAATCTTAAAAGTGTGATGTGTAAAAGTATTCTGTCCCTTGTACCTCTAAATAAAATCTAGTGCAATCAATTACCTTCAGAAGTCACTCAATGAGTTAATAGAGTCCAGCTGTGTGTAGTTTAGTCTCAGTATAAATACACCTGTTCTGTGAAGGCCTCAGTGGTTTGTTAGAGAGCACTAGTGAACAAACAGCATCATGAAGACCAAGGACCTCACCAGACAGGTCAGAGATAAAGTTGTGGAGAAGTTTAAAGCTGGGTTAGGTTATAAAAACATATCCCAAGCTTTGAGCATCCGAAGGAGCACTGTTCATCATCCAGAAATGGAAAAAGTGTTCTACAACTGCAAAACTACCAAGACATGGCCGTCCACCTAAACTGACAGATCGAGCAAGGAGAGCACTGGTCAGAGACGTAGCCAAGAGGCTCATGGTCACTCTGGAGGTGCAGAAATCCACAGCTCAGGTGTGAGAATCTGTACACAGGGCAACTATAAGTCTGCACTCCAATAATCTGGCCTTTATGGAAGAGTGGCAAGAAGAAAACTATTGTTGAAAAAAAGACATAAAAAGTGCCGTTTGCAAGCCTACATGGCACTTCTTATGTCTTTCTTTCACTTAAAATCTCAATAAAATACATTTAAGTTTATGGTTGTAAGGTGACAAAATGTGAAAAAGTTCAAGGGGTCTGAATACTTTTGCAAGCCACTGTTCTTTACCAGCTCCACTGACCATATAGGTGAACTGTGTAGTTCTACAATCACAGTCCATCTGTTTGTTAGGCTCCTTTTACATGTTCTTCGATGGTCAGAACCTCCATGAGGCTACCACAGAACAGGTATTATCTGTGCACAGTAAATCTGCCAGTGTTAAATCAACACTATTAGAGTTAAATTAACACCGAGGGTGTCAAAATGTAACACTCTCAGTGTTAATTTAACTCTAATAGTGTTGATTTAACACTGGCAGATTTACTGTGTGTGATGGATCATTCGCAGCACTGCAGTGACACAGATGTGGTGGTGGTGTGTTAGTATGTGTTGTATGAGTGGATTAGATACAGAGCTACTGGAGTTCCTGTGAACACTGACAAAGGTGGAACCAAAAGGTAGGTGTGTAACAGAGTGCACAGTGAGTGAACACAGTGTTTAACATCTCCAGCAGATCACACACTAACACACCACCACCACATCAGTGTCACTGCAGTGCCGTTTGGTATTTCTTTACTTTTGTTAACAGAACTGAGAACAAATGCAAATTTTCCATAAACATGGAAGCTGCTTTTTCTGTGCGTATGACTTTGGATTTGATTTTGAGCTAAAGTAGTGCTGAAATGATATCAAAGTAATGCGCAAGTGACTCTCACCTTCTTCCTGGCCTGCTGCTCTTTGGTGGAGTGTGATTTGACATGCTTACGCAAAGAGCTGGGATCCGTGTAGCGCTTCAGACACCCTTGAATCTGACACGCGTACGGCTTCTGCACAAACACACACACACAGGTAGCAGTGCAGTATTTTCAGCGGTGCACCTGCAGCATCTTCTTTGTAGCATCTTGTGTGGGTGTGAAGACATTACTGGAAATGACAGACGGGCTCGCTCAAGCTCAGAGTCTTATTTTCATGCATAACCTAGGGCTGCACGATTATTTACACCCAGTATTGAAATCATGATTTTCGATATCAGACATTTCATTCAGTTAGTTAAGACCAACGTAGTATGATGGAACGTTCTCATTCTAAACATAAAAACAGCCTTTTATTCCAGCATGTAATGCTACCCAATATACTTAATATATAGAATTATAATGAATATTTATAAGATAGGTGTGAATTGAGATTTTGTTCATGTTCACCTTAGGTGAGATGTCCACATTCCACGGCCGCTAATCCACCAATGGAATGTCCCACCAATTGGTGGGAAACAATGCGCAGCTGTCTGAATCGCTCTCACAAACATGTACCTGCTTATTTAAGCTCTTCTCACAAATATCTAAAAGTATATATTTCAATTCAAATTATAAATTTTTGAAAAGTAGACCCTTTAAGGTTTCCGGGGTATGTTTAGTTTTATATATGTTTAACTTACTCAGTTATAGAAGTGTTTTTGCGGAATTTTGGTTTTGTCCCCGCTACGAGAATGCAGACTTGAGAGGGTTAATGAAAGGCTTGTTGTCCCACTTATACACCAGTTGCCACATATTTAGTCTTTTTTATATATTATTGTAAACAAAGAAAACAATTTTAAAAGATCTGTGGGTAAGCTGCTACTTTCTCTTGTCATAAACAAGGTTAATGTCTTTGTTTTTAACCAGATGTTACAGAGAATTAATAAATGTTTGGCAGTCAAAAAGGAGTATTTCTTGTCCTCAAGTCAACAATTATAATCTATAACACATTCAACTCCATGTAATATCACTGTACACTAATCTTCATTGTAAATGTTGTCAATAGTAAAGAGTTAACAGTATGGGTCATTCAAAAATCATATTTTTCCATTGTCCCAGGTCAGCCAAGACATTCCTGGAGTGCTAATTTAATAGTAATAACAGTAATAATAATAATAATAATTATTATTATTATTATTATTATTATTATTATTATTAATAATAATAATAATAATAAATATATATATAATAATAATAATAATAATAATAATAATAATATAGTGCTTTTCAAGAATTCAAAGGCGCTTACAAAATTTAAAAATAAGAGACACAAAAACAAGAAACAGAGTAATAACATGACGGGCAAAAACACTGCAAGCCTTGACAAAGAGCTGGTTTATGATTCAGGACAGTTATAATAGGTACAAAAGACATTTTAAAAGATTTGAAGTCTGGATTTAAAAGTGGAGACAGAGTTAGTTTGTTGGATATGAGATGGAAGAAAGTTCCAGAGTCAGTTTAGAGAAAGCACCATCACCAGACCCCTGTAGGTTGAAAGGTGGAACACTGAGCAGGCCTGAGCACTGAGTGTGAGCTGGTTTGTAGGGAATAAGTAAGTCAGATAATTCGGAAAGTGCAAGATTATGTAGAGTTTTGTATGTGAGGTGTGGGTGTAATATGTTGGTGTGCCAGCGAGTATGAGAGCTCCGTACCCGGAATTTGGGTAAGAGGAAAGAGTTAGTACCAGCAAGTAGGGACTGAAAGAGTGAACACATTTTTGCAATGTTAAAAAGATGGAAGAAGACATTCTGTACCATAGGAGGAGACAGAGTTACATTGTCATTGGAAAGAGAGAAAGATGTTTTTTGTCTTTAGCTTAGAATTATATCTGTGAGGCTAATGTTCCAAACACTAAAAGTCAGTAGTCACCTAAATAGCTGTTTTCGTCAAAAATGCCTCCCCAAAATTCCTGCTCAGACCATATCCAGACATAAACGAAGGTCTAGAGTAGGTAATGTGTGTTAGGACATCCTATGTCTGGGCTATTTAGGTGGCTATTGAGTTCTTTTGTATGTTAGCTACGTAGTCCTTAAATTAAAGAAGCATTTCGGCATGTCTTAGCTGCTCAAATACATTTGGAATAAGTGAAAAAATATGTTCACCCAGTGATGGATTAGCGCCCTGTCCATCAATCAATCAATCAAAATGTATTTATATAGCGATTTTTACAATGGATGTTGTCACAAAGCAGCTTTACGTAATTGGCATAAGACCATTTGAATCAAAATGCAAAACCTGATGCGAGAAAGACAAAGGTGACAGTGACAAGGGAAAACTCCCTCAAGGCTGGAGGAAGAAACCTTGGGAGGAACCAAGACTCAGAAAGGGGATCCATCCTCCTCTGATCAAACTACTTATAGAAATTTACATCATCACTTAGGTCTGACATTGTGTTATAGTGTAAAACAATAAGGATATTAATAATAGTGTCCTGGGCTTAGTTGAATAGTGTAATGCTCTGCCGTGCACCCAGTGAGGGGGTAGGGGACTAACCGCCCTGATAAGGATTAAGCGGGTGTGGTATCCAACTAGACAACATCAAGATTACTCATTACTTCAATAACCTACAGAAGAAACTATAGAGTTTGTACCATTACAATATGAATCCTGTAGAGCTTCCAGTATCTTTGATAAAATTCTTCTCCATAAGGAGACTCACTGTGTCGATGTGTGTGCGCTGGTGCTTGGCCCGGTCGCTCGAGTTACTGAAGGCTTTCTGACAGCCTGGGTGCTGACACATGTAAGGCTTTTCTCCAGTGTGGCTCCGCAAGTGGATCTTCAGGTTCTCCAAGCGGGAGAACGCCTTCTGACAGCCCTCGAACTGTCCGGGGTATAAAAAAAGAGCCAACGAGAGAGATCATTATTTCAACATGTCAAATATAGGCAGCATTTATAGAACAGAAAGAGAGCTTCAGCTGGACCCGAGGGCCAAGTGGCACCTCCGCATGCTTCAACCAGGAGGGGTCAGTGTTTTACTGTTCAAGTCAATCAAGCAACTCTCCATGGCACCGCTTGTTCCACACCCTCCCTGAGCCCATTACCAGTTTCCTGCTGATCTAAAAGGTTCTGAGATATGTATATGGCTGTGATTGACATAGAATGGTATAAAAAAAGTCCTCTTTCTATTCCTGCACTGCTGGCTAATGCATAAAAACAGCCTTCCACAATGATGCCAGGCAGAAGGTCTCGTTGTGCCTCATTAGTGAAGCATTAAAAGTTTAGCTTTTGCCATTTCCTCATGCAAAAAAAAAAACAGTATCAGCACAATGAGCTCACCCTCAAGGCATGTATGTCCCATGCTCTTTGTCCTCTCTAGGCCAAGCCTGGAATGCGGAGGCCTTTAACTTGGCTGAAAATAAGTGAAAGCCATTAAATAACGGAACCATTGACTTTATTTGGGTTTGGGGAGGAAAGATACAGATCTATCAATCATTATCTGATGGCTAATTGTGTGTGATAACACAAGAATAGCTGAGATTCTTTCGCACACCACATCACTGAGTGGAAATGTTCATTATGCTTCCCTATTTGTGCTTTGATCCCTTGTCAATTATTCCTGATTCCCTTCTCTCCAAAGACCGTTGGGCGATGTTTTCTGCTCAGCTGGTTAAGAGTAAGTACGTGCTTCTGGCTGCGAGAACTGGCTTCCGTATGATTGGCTCTGATTGCAGATTTTATTGCTAAGCTTCTTCTTTTAAGTTTGAAAAAGCAGATACCAGCCATGTAATTTCTTCTTCAATAACTCTACTGGGGATCCATGATTGACTGGCAATTCCACTAAATTCTCCACTTTTTCTCCAATGATTCTTCTTCATGTGATGAAACAGCTCTTATACTGACATCTAGTGGCCTGGATGCATTGGTGATTGTTTACTAAACCTATTTTAAACATGGCCGCCCCCATGTCAGGGACCTTGTCTACGTAGTATAATGGTAGTATTCTATGATGCCATTTTAGGGCCACTCTTAAAGAAAATTAGAAGAATTCACTTTGAGAATAAAGTCATAATATAAAGTTATACTTTATTGGATTTACTAATAAAGAAATGTTGGCCCATCAGCATTGGACTGTACACTGAAACTGTGTTTATTCAGAAGAAAGAACCAGACTGACTTGAAGGAAATCATCTCTTTTGTTGAAGGAGAACTTGCGGGCAGTGGCCGACTACAGGGCGGTGGTTACATCTCCGTGCCATTTGAATAGGGCATGTAGGAGAACCCTTACCAAAAAAAAAAGTATACGTCGAGTACGTTATTAAGTATACTTAAGTATAATAAAAGTATTTCCCCAAGTGTACTTTTATTTAGCAAGTACACTACAAGTATACTTACTTGGGACTAAATTGGTTCACTTTAAGTTAAAGTAAATAAAAAGTAAACTGGAAGGATGCTCTATAATTTTATAATTTTACTCTAATTATAGAGCATCCTTCCAGTTTACTTTTTATTTACTTGAACTTAAAGTGAACCAATTTAGTCCCAAGTAAGTATACTTGTAGTGTACTTGCTAAATAAAAGTACACTTAGGGAAATACTTTTATTATACTTAAGTATACTTAATAACATGTACTGGACGTATACTTGTTTTTGGTAAACGCCGACGAGGCCATCAGATTGAGTATTTATTTTTTGGTAAATCCGAAACAAAAGTGTAGCTTTATATTACGACTTTATTCTCGAAGTCAACTGTTTTTATTTTTTTAAGAGTGGCCATAACATGCCAAGGTTTTATTCAAAGGAGTGATCTCCAAAATGCATCTTCACAGGAGAGATCAAAAACCTTTGCTTCCAATGTAAGGTAACGTAAAGAGTCAGATCAGTACAATTTTAAGGTAAAGGACATCTGCCTGACTCTAAAATCTAACCCCCCAAAGCAAATACTTGCTTTTTGAATAGTTTTTGCCCATTTTTATCCCCCTCCCAATGTAGCAGTAGCCAATTAGCCCATCCCCTCCGTTAGGACTCTCCCCATCACTTTTGCACTGTCCCTGACTCTAGGAGGGTGAAGACAAGCACAAGCCTCCTCTGTTGTGTGTGATGTGGCCACCGCCTCTTTTCAAACTACCGCTGATACACCATCACTGGGGAGCCAATGTGCTTGGAGGAAAGTGCAGGATTCCCAGCTCCAAATGGACCAATCAGTAGATGCCTGAGCCAGCGGACACTGCAATGTGAAAGTGATGGGAGATAGAGTGCCATCTACCTGCTCAGAGAGAGCACTGCCAATTTTTGCTGTCTTGGGCTCAGCTGTTGATGGCAAACCGCATGACCGGGATTCGAACTCGAAATCCTCTGGTCATAGTATCAGCGTCTTAGCCTGCTGAGCCACTCCCCCAAGTAGTTTTATTCCTAAATTCTAGATATTCTTCGCTATTTTTTGGTGGTAAAAATGACTGATTGCTCCTTTAAACTCATCAATGTTGAAATGCAATCGACACTGTAATACGTTGTTTCTTGTATGCTTCCTCTACATTTACTGACGGCTGTAAAATATATGACGTTTTCTCAATTTGGATGTGTTTTTGAAAGCTAGTACTACTACTACAGCTTGCCATTTCGTTTTCTGGCCAACAGTCACTGCTGACTTTCTACGCCATCCACTCCGGCTTTCCTTAGATCAGCTTCTAATTACATGGGGTTTGTTTGAGAAGCTGTGTGTCTGGGCCTGGGATTAAACACTTGCTTATCAAAGGAAAAAGAGGAAGGCGGTGATATTTCACAGCCGTTTCATGCAAATGGAATAATATCTTTGAAAAAATATTAATTAAAAACCACACAAACACAACACTTGCTTGTAATGACAATTGTAAGCTATTGCCTGTGTTAGATGTTTACTGATGCTGCTAAAACAGAACAACTATAAGATGTCAACTGTTGTGAGCTGCTCATCATTTGTTATGTATTGTAAAAGTCCCTTCAATGCATGACAAGAGCCATTAGAGCCAGAAATCACAACCACTGTCTTCTTTAATCACCGTTTACTCATTAGGCTGCTAAACTAGCCCCAGACAATCACGCGACTGGCCAGCGAGGATAAGAGGAACACAAGGCGGGAGAAAAGGAGCCAAATCAATAAGCATTCAGCTCAGGACTGCAGAGAACAACCACAGACGCAACATCAGACGGGAGTGCCTCAGTGCACTTTGGAGTAGCCTTTCAGATTTATTTAATAAAGCTCTGGACCCTGCTGGCCCGGAGAAACTGAAAAGACAGCAACACGGCTCCTGTGTGTGCCTCAAAGACGCAGTCAGGCCCTGACGGGCCGTGGCAGCCCGCCATGCCCTGCTATATAATGGTAGTCCTGTCCCATGCCAGCAGTCAGGCTGCGAACATCTCTCCCTCTCCTCCCCCTTTTGTTTCCCTCCACATCAACAACAACAGCAACTGCCTCTTTTACACTATTCTTCATTCCCCTCATTGCCATGGTAGTCTTGGACATTTTCAAGCACCATCAATAGCAGAGGGTTAATGTCCCCTTGTGGAAGCTCAAATAATGGAGTGGCGCTGACTACAACATCAAGACCAAGCATCCACAGGTAACCAAGATGAACTAGAGTGTAATTACAAATGACATGCCAGAGTACTGTTTCAAGGTAACACTCATTCAGTTCAGAAGACCTGCACCCACATTTGTAAGAACAAAGGCATGTCACTACAGAGACAAAAGGACCTCAGAGTCCTCTTCTAGATGCCAGAGCACTTTCCCTCCTTACAGGGGTTTAAAACCGCCAAAGGTCCCAACAGGTCACATGATGGGCGTATTATTCAGTACATTAGAAAAGGCAAGAATCTCAAGTTTCACAGCAAGCAGAGAAGCTGATTGGACCATCACAGGGTAGTCTTATTTCACCACTCTTAATACGCCTACACCATCAATGGTTTCTCGCTATTGTGCCCATATCCTACTTTTCCAGTCTCCATCCCTTCTATTTGAATGGGTGGAATTAAAGTGCTGTAAGCCAAATAAGTGGGCATGTATATTCTTACATCAGAAAATCTGATTATTGTGAAAGTTTTTTATATATATATAAATGTTTTCCAATTTTATCCCCTTCCCAATGTAGTAGTAGCAGCCAATGAACCCATCCCAGCCATTAGGACTCTCCCATCACTTTGCACTGTCCCTGACTCTAGGAGGTTGAAGACATGCACAAGCCTCCTCCGTTGCGTGTGATGCAGCCACCACCTCTTTTCTAACTACCGCTGATACACCGTCACAGGGGAGCAAATGCGCTCGGAGGAAAGCGCAGGATTCCCAGCTCTGAATGGACCAATCAGTAGACGCCTGAGCCAGCAGACATTGCACTGTGAAAGTGATAGGGAGAGAGAGCGCCATCTACCCGCCCAGAGAGAGCACTGCCAATTTTGCTCTCTTGGGCCCCGGCTGTTGATGGCAAACAGCATGACCGGGATTCAAACTCACGATCCTCTGGTCAAAGTGTCAGCGTCTTAGCCTGCTGAGCCACTCGGGGCCTCTGAAAAATGTTATTATTGAACAATTTTTGATCATAATTTAAATCAAAAAGGAAAGCTGTCAGATATTTTATATTCACTACATGTTTAGTGACATTTCAAGCCTTTTTATTTTAATCAGTGCGGCTTATAGCTCATGAAATCTCCTGAGATCGCTACCTTGCCGTGGTGGAGAAGCTTGAGAGAACCTTTGAATCTAAGAGCGATACCATCTGGAGCTATGCTCCTGGTAGGGCCACCCTTGATGGTAAGGTCGAAGAGGAGGTTCCAGACAAAGAGCGATCACACTCCCCATCCAACGGGACCTGGAACTGTGGGCTGCAGCATGGTTCTTACAGCTTTTGGTGTTAAGATGCTTAGCTGCTAATAACACTGGATGTTGATTTTTCATGATGAGGTGTATGCTAGATGCAACTTAGCATAACATCGAGTCGACTGCAGGGCTGACAAGAGATTGGGATGCTTAGTCAGTCTATTTATCCCACAGAGCACAAATGGAGGGAGTCAGAAGACGTGGACGACCAAGAATAACCTGGATGGATAACATCAAGACGTGGACTGGATTATCAGGTGCTAGCCTGCTACAAGCAACCAGAGACAGACGGCATTGGAGAGAAGTGACTCGTCTGTGCAGCCTACCATCGCGAAGCGATCACGGCGTATAACATGACATGAAATCATGAGTAAATCAGTTTGAGTAAATGTTTTACAAACATAAATACCGTGCATTTCTCTTCAACTGCCACTAATGCCAATATTTAGCTAATATCATCACTCCTGAACCAGAGACATCATCAGAAGTGTCTTACCTGGACTAAGGAGACACAGAACTGGACTGTTACTCAGTACAAAGTCCTCTTTTCACTCAGTTTAGCATTTCATTAGTAAATCAGCTCCTAGAGTCTGGAGGAAGAGTGGAGAGACACACAGTCGAAGTGTCTGAAGTCCAGTGTGAGTCTCTGCAGTCTGTGATGGTTTGAGGTGTCGTGTCATCTGCTGGTGTTGGTCCACTGAGTTTAGTCCAGAGTCAACACGGCCCAGATTTTAGAGCACTTCATGCTTCCATCTGCTGACAAGCTTTATGGAGATGCTGATTTCCCAGCAGGATGTAATACCTGCTCAAAGGTAATTGCTAATTGCTGATGTATGAGTGAATTATGAGACCTTAAAGACTTTTATTTTACTATCTGAATCCTTTTATTTTCTTAAAAAGGTCTTAAAGGAACTAAAAGTGCTTTTTAAATGGCACCACTCCAAAGAATGCTTTTAGGCACCTTTATTCATAATGGTCCATATTGTCCACCTATCAGGGGAAATGAAACCCAACTGGCCACATTTGCTGAAGGAGAGTAAAAGCAGTTACAAACCCAGAGGCAGTCAATAACAGCTGCTGGATCAGACAAACAACTTAAAAACCATCTTTAAAGATCCTGATGACATGCTTTTGTAGCTGCTATTTCTGGTGGCCAGCCCAAAGTTTGCCCTGGCTTCCATGGTAACCTTCAACACGAATACCTGCTCTTCTGATTAAAAGAAAGAGCGAGTTCTCATTCCTCCACTGCGCTCTGCTGTTGATGCAGCATAATTAAGGACGGCTATAAACAGAAACTGTAATAATCTAAAATGATCTTTGTGCTACGAAGAAGAACAGAAGTGTTAAGACGTGTCAAAACTACTGCAAAGTACAACTTGGTGACAATCACCAAAATATGTAAATACCAAACCCATCATCTGAGATCCAGATTCAGAACAAGCTCAGACACGCTTCGCTAACTTCCTGCGATTGTGAAGCGTAACAGGATCTATTTAATTGTCAGACCTTTCATATCTGGCCATTCTTGAATGGCTTGTCTGTCAGGCAGTCCTCAAACGTGAACTGGTCTTAAAGGAAGGGTTCCTCATATCTACATATTTTCCTAATCATCTTAAATGTAATTTGACGCTTCTTTAGCTTTGAACTGGAGCTGCGAGGCTAACAAACACCATAGTCATGCATAAAAAATGGTGAAAAAGTTCATAATTTAATTAAAAACGGCCATATTTTGTATTAACAACATGTAAAGTGACATATTTCAAGCCTTCGCTGATGTATTTTCACAGTTTAGATATCGAGTTCTAGTGTTCGTCTCAAATCCCATGCAGGTCTTAATGAAGGTCTCACAGACTAGCTTATGTTGTTTAGGATACAGTATGACTGAGAACCCTAAACATTAATACAACCTCGTTGTTTTGAGCACTTCAGACAGCAGCAGGGCTGGGAGAAGACTGATATTTGGTCAGATTCCTCAGTTTTTATGATGGTACGGTCTCTAAAACTGATTCTAGATCAGCACTTCCTACTGAGATACAGTACCAGTCAAACATTTTGATACACCTTCTTCTTCAATGTTTTTATTTATTTGCTACATTGTAAATTAACACTGAAGTCATCCAGACTATGAAGGACCACATCAGGAATCATGTAGTAAACTTAAAAGTGTTAAACAAACCAAAACATGTTTTAGATTTTACTTCAAAGTAGACACACAACTGATGTCTCAAACACATTAATGGGGCAATAAATGAAAGTCATGAACTCTTGACAAGACACAGCTGTTAACTGAAAGCCATTCCAGGTGACTACCTCATAAAGCTGACTGAGAAAATGCCAAGAAAGCTGCATCTAAGCCAGAGGTGCCTACTGTGAAGAATGTCAAATATAAACATATTCTGGTTTGTTTACTTGTTTGTTTACTAAATAATTACATATGTATTTATTCATAGTTTGGACAACTTTGGTAATTGCCATCCATCCATCCATCCAGACCATTTTTAAATCATGAAAAACCACTGAATGTCCAAATTTTGACTGGCACTGTAGTTGTCCAGATGTAGCACTCAGCTACACAAGATTTTGTCACATTTTTAATAGCTGACTGTACTTCACACACGGCTCAGATTGTGACAGAGGTTATGGGTGTTTGGGCTTCATTGGCTTTGTGATGGAAAGGCTGGTGTCTCACTCATAGGGAACCTACCTTTTGACCCTGATTGTGTCCTAAACCACACTGACTAATCTGTGAGACCGTCGTTAATATCTGGTATCACTTCGAGCAGGTTGAGACATTTTGATGATGCATTTTAAACAAAACAAATAATTTGGTCACTACTGAGGTCTAACACAAGCATGGTTAGCCTCACGGCTCCAGCTCAAAACTAAAGAAGCTCCAAACGTGGCTGCTCAAATATATCAGACCTAAGTGGGAAATTGTTAGATATGACTTTTCAAAACGACCGGTCCTTTCATATAAAGGCGAGCTAACAGATGGTGGCATTTCCACCGTGATGAAAAACTTCTGTAAATGGCGGCTTTTAGCAGGCAGAGGTTTTTTCAGCTTGGGTAGTGACTGCAACCATTTTTCTTCCTTCTTTGGTCTATGATTATGTGCTCGACAAAACCATCCAACTGTTCCAGGCTCCATGGCAACAGGAACGGTTTTAAGTAATGAGTAAGTGTTTGGAGTGAAAGGTCGACCACAGGTATGTGGACCATTAATGATTGCCAAGATCAGATGAGACAAGGAACGACCACAGACCTTGCTAACCTGAACCTGGGCTCTATCACAGCAGGGTCCAAGCCAGAAGGTCCCTCTCCCAGTGTCTAGACTCTTAGGCCACTGTCTCTTAGGAAAGGTGCCGCTCCATCCACAGAAATAACTCAAGTGTGTTGTTGAATAACAGCCTGTAAGAGCGAACCTAGCAGTCCGTCTCAGGCTGCGCCACGCCCACTGGCAGCCTCTTGACTGCTGACAGCTTGTCCAGCTGAGAGAAGTTGGTGGCAGGAAGCAGACTGTTTCTCTGCCAGCGCTTAAGTGTAGGCCCTTTGTGCAACTTTAATAACAACATAATTGCGTAAACTCCCTTGTCAGTCATCAGAGACGTTTTACTAATTAGCTGATGGCCAGCGCTACAAGAGGAAAATGCCTCTAGGTCTGCACAACCTCAGCATAAAAACATGGACTCACCATGGACTTGCCGTTTTAAGTATAGCTCCAGAATATCAAAAAACATCAGTCTTGGCAAAAGAATCATTTAAAATTAGGATTTGTGTGAGCGGACATAATAAATATGGATAACAGAAGAATGAAGAATTACAGCTGAGCAGGATTTATATGATGGATGAATGTTACACTTGTTTATAGCGTCTTTCTCAAACCTGAGGATGCTTTACATTTAACACAATCAATGTACACACTTAGAACTCAGCCGCAAGAAGCGGCAGCCAATCACGTACAGCGTCCACCTGGAGGACTGCTTCAAGAACAAGGGGGATCACTCAGAGTGCCAATAATAACTGGGCATACATACATATACAGTATTCATACACAAGACATGCTGTTTACCATCAACAGCCGGGGCCCAAGAGAGCAAAAATTGGCAGTGCTCTCTCTGGGCAGGTAGATGGCGCTCTCTCTCTCCATCACTCTCACATTACAATGTCCGCTGGCTCAGGCGTCTACTGATTGGTCCATTCAGAGCTGGGAATCCTGCTCTTTCCTCTGAGCGCGTTGGCTCCCCAGTGACGGTGTATCAGCGGTAGTTAGAATAGAGGCGGTGGCTGCATCACACACAGTGGAGGAGGCTTGGGCTTGTCTTCACCCTCCTAGAGTCAGGGACAGTGCAAAGTGATGGAGAGAGCCCCCTAGTGGATGGGATGGGTTAATTGGCTACTATCACATTGGGAAGGGGAGAAAATTGGCAAAAAGAACCACCATGCCACCCAAATACATGGTAGCAGAGGTTTGTAGTAGCTAGTTATATGTACTTCAGCACATAACACTTCTAATGATAATACTTGTACTCGTGTTTATTTGTCCTCCTTGGTTACATATTTAGCGCCTAATTCCTTAATTAGATATAATTATTTCTGTTCTGTTGGCTCAGCACATGGACCGCACTAGTGTTGCTCACACCTCTCACTTTGAAGCACTAACATTGTGTTTTGCACCAAAAAATAAATAAATAAAAAGAGAAGAATGACACCAAACAAAGACCCTTGACACTGCATACTCAGTCCTGGTCCTAAAGATCTCTCTCCTTGCAACTTTAAACACACCTGATCCAGGTAATAAATCAGGGAATTCTGAATAAAAGGTTTGTTGGATGTGTGGTAGATCTCCAGGACCACGATTGGGCACCCCAGACCCACTGTAGTGAAGATGTTCCACTGTAGATCTGTAGATCTCATCCTCTCAGCAGTTTCTCCTAAACAGCATTGAGATCAGACAGAAATGGTGGCTCAGAGAACTAAAGTGCTGTCACTATGATCTGAGGATTGAATCCCAATCATGCTGCTTGCCATTGGAAGCTGATGCCCGAGAGAGCAAAAATTGGCTGTGCTCTCTCTCCGGTAAGAAGGCACTCTCTCCCCATCACTACTAAGTAATGTCGGCTGGCTCAGGTGTCTGCCAGCTGATCCATCAGAACTGGGGATCCTGCGCTTTCCTCCAAACGTACGTTGGATGTCCGGTGAAGATGTATCGGCAGCAGTTGGAAAAGAGACGGAGCTTGACTTCACATGCATCAGAAGAGGCCTGTGTTAGTCTGCACCCTCCTAGAGTCAGAGACATTACAAGTGATGGGGAGAGTCAACAAATGTGCGGGTCGATTGACTACCATAAACACATTTGGGAGATAATCAGGTAAAAATTAAACAAAATTTAAAAAAAAAACAGAGAGGAAATTTTCACTTAAGTCTCCTGCTGCTCAGATATTCAACCTTAGAAAAAGATCTCAGTAATTTAATGTGTCTCCTCTTGATTTTAAGCACAGATCTCAAGTTTTATATTGTGATATTTACTAAATTCCAGGATGTTATGTCTCCTTTATATCTCATGCGATTTCTCAGAAATCATTTGGGTAGAATCTCCATTAAGTTTATGGGTAGAAGTTACCAACCTGTGCAAAGCAGTCTGTCATGTGAAGATGTGAGCTGTGGATGTGTGGGTGGGCTTTCACATAGGTATCACAAACAAAACATGGTCATATGAATATAGAAAGCATATCATGAATATTCAACCTGCATAAACATAAATAATTGCTTACGAACATTGCAAACTGCAATAAAGCCACACTTTAAGTATGACTGGTAGTTTTTTTTAATTAATTTTTGCCAATTTTCTTCCATTCCCAATGTGGTAGTAGCCAATTTACCCATCCCATCCACTAGGGGGCTCTCCCCATCACTTTGCACTGTCCCTGACTCTAGGAGGGTGAAGACAAGCACAAGCCTCCTACGTTACATGTGATGCAGCCACCACCTCTTTTCTAACTACCGCTGATACACCGTCACTGGGGAGCCAACACACTCAGAGGAAAGCGCAGGATTCCCAGTTCTGAATGGACCAATCAGTAGACGCCTGAGCCAGTGGACATTACAATGTGAGAGTGATAGAAAGCAAGAGCGTCATCTACCCACCTAGAGAGAGCACTGCAAAATTTTGGGCCCCGGCTGTTGATGGCAAACAGCATGACTAGTAGAATGAGCCACTCGGGGCCTGACTGGTTGTTTTTTTTGTTTTGTTTTTTTTAATCAAACAGCCTTTTATCTGCCTCACTTCAGAAGAAATGCTTAAGCGTATGCCTAAAAATGCCCAAGTATTTGCAATCAGCTAATTGCATTTACATTCACAAGCAGCATGGACGTGGCTGGGAGTGGAGGGAAAACACATGGTGCTAACATCAATGTAAATACTGACAATGCAGTAAATAGCTTTGTAGCTTGTATGCTAGCTTATTATTATTTAGCCTAGCTAACAGGAGAATTGTAACCCAGCACTGATCCACAGCCCCATGTTTTAAGACTTCTGCACCAAGTACTTCTACTGATTACTTCCATTTATTTTACTTGAATGTGGGTTTAAACTACTCTGCCCACCTCTGCATGGTAGTAGGTGTGCTCTGCTAAGTGTTGGTAGTAGTCAGCATACCGTGCATTTGTTCGGCTTCTCTCCAGAGTGTACCCTCATGTGAATGAGGAGTTTGTAACGAGCATTGAAAGGCTTGTGTCTTCTGGGACACCCTGCCCAGAAGCAGGTGAAGTCTTCTCCTTTGCGCTGGTCCACGTGCAGCTTCTCGATGTGTTTGACTAGCTCCTCTTTGTGGCTGTAGGTGGCGCTACAGTCCAACCAACGACAACAGTGTACCCCATTATAATCATCAAGCTCCCCTTCTTCCTCCTCCAGCATGGGACATAGAGCCAGGGACTGTCCCAGAACTTTGGGATTGTCCACATATGGAAGAGAGTCTGCATGCACCAGGTGACTACCTGGCAGACTATGTATATGGTGGGAGTGATATGGTGGTGGAGGACCCAAAGGAGCCTTAGTGATGGCTGGCATTTCAAACTGAGGCTGTGTTGAGTCTGGCAGAACATTTTTGGCTGCTGAGATGATGCTAATCTCATGTTCAGGTAGACACTGATGTTCCACTACCAGATTTGTCTCTCCTCTTTGAGTGCCATGTGCACCTCTTTCTTCCAGTCTCTGCATGCAGATGCTCACTCTTTCGGGGTGGTGGTTACTGGTTAAGGCATGGGATAGTGTAGTGCTAAAACTGGAGTTAGCAGCACTTGCATTGGGAATACAGCTCCCCCTGACTCCAAGGAGATGCCCACATACGTCAGACTGCAGGGGTGAAGGGGTAAGCTGGGAGCTGGGAGAATTTTGGGAGCCAATAATATAAGCCACTAACGAGGTTGGTGAAGTGCGAATAATGGAATTCAAGTCAATGCCGATGCCGTCGGACAATGGCGAGATGGAAAGGGCTCTCTTCTTGCAGCGGCCAGAATGGTGGGGGCTGTTGAGGTCTTCCTTAAACAGATAAGCGGGAAGAGAATTTGGGTTAGAGGTGGCTTCTGACATGGCAGTGCCTGGAGGAAGGTTCAGAAACTCCATTGCTTCAGCCATCTGACTAGAGCTGTTCTGTTGCGCCAGTGGTGGCAGCACTCGGTAGCCATAAGGCCAGTCCAGCTTGCTGCTGCGTATCGATTGGCTCTCGGCAAGGCTGAGGGTGGTGGAGGCCAGGGACTCTCTGGACAGCACGGACCTGCAAGATCACGTAAAAGTATTATGATTTCTCTGATAACCAGAAAACTGCTAACTCTTCTGACAATGTGCATCCTCAGGCCTTTTGGACTAGTTTACCTAGCATCTGTGAAGGGTACAAAAAGGCCCAGAGAATGAGGAGGGCAGTGTGCTGCCGAGGACTGGATGCTGGTTGGAGAAACCGTGCTTAGACTCTGGACCACCATAGCACTGCTGGTCACCTGGAAGTTTGATCGGCCACACTGTCCCAGCACTTTTCTATGAGAACCTGTGAAGCAGTAGAGCAGGAGTCATCAAAGCTAGCCCAGCGCAAGACGGTTTGGTGCTCAAGACGAAATGCACTACCATGCATACTAGTGACTCCAGCTACCAGGCTTTGGTAGGTGTGTCTGAGCACCAAACCGTGTTGGACTTGACTTACTGCAATCACATAATTTGTCTCAGATTCGGTCTGATTCCATTAATGAACACTTTACTCATCCATATCGAGTCATGCTTTTATTTTCTTTATTCTTTAGTCTTAGCTGCATCCAGAGATTATTGATTATAGTTTAGACTATGAAAGAACAACTCCTTTGATATTTATTTTTTTATTTATTTAATTTTTTAAAATAATTTTTGCCAATTTTCTTCCCTTCCCAATGTGGCAGTAGCCAATTAACCCATCCCATCCACTAGGGGGCTCTCCCCATCACTTTGCAATGTCCCCGACTCTGGGAGGGTGAAGATAAGCAAAAAGCCTCCTCCGCTGCGTGTGATACAGCCACCACCTCTTTTCATACTACCACTGATACACCGTTACTGGGGAGCCAACGCGCTCGGAGGAAAGTGCAGGATTCCCTGCTCTAAATGGACCAATCAGTAGACGCTTGAGCCAGCAGACATTGCAATGTGAGAGTGAGAGAGCGCCATCTACCCACCCAGAGAGAGCACTGCCAATTTTTGCTCTCTTGACCCCGGCTGTTGATGGCAAACAGCATGACCGGGATTCTGACTCGCGATCCTCTGCTCATAGTGTCAGCGTCTTAGCCTGCTGAGCCACTCGGGGTTGAGTTGAGTCATGGTCAACTCATTTAGTGAACTACCAGCCTAAACAATGTCACTTAATGCCAAATAGAATGATGATATAACATCTGATGCCTTTTATAATAAAGTGACTTTTTATATTAAAGAGCAGAGTCATACTGCCATCCCATTAACTCCGTGTTAGACTCCATTATAGACTTGTCCTTGGTTGGCTGGTCCTTGCTGCTTGATATACTGTATGTTCCTGCTTTAATTCTTCAAGCAAGAAGCTCTGAACTGTACAATTTAATCTAGTTAATCAAGCCTATTAAGACATGATGTAGTAAAGGGTCCATATTGTACATTTCTCTTCTATTTTATTTATTTACATGGGTTTATGTACAGATATTCATATTACATCACCATTTTCTGACCTGCCCATTAACATTAAAGAGACAGCTCTTATTACTGCCCTTAAGGAGTGAATTATGTAAATGATCTCTTTTCTGATTGGCTGGCCTACACTATGCCTGATTCAAAAAGCAGCCTCAAAGATGTCAATGTGAAATTTGAAATGGTGTTGTTTTTTTTGTTAATTTTGATCCCAATGTAGCAGTAGCCAATTAGCCCATCCCATCCATTAGGGCTCTCCCCATCACTTTTGCACTGTCCCTGACTCTAGGAGGGTGAAGACAAGCACAAGCCTCCTCCGTTGTGTGTAACATGGCCACCGCCTCTTTTCAAACTACCGCTGATACACCATCACTGGGGAGCCAACGCAGTCGGAGGAAAGTGAAGCATCCAATTGACTAATGAGAAGACGCCTGAGCCAGCGGACATTGCAACGTGAAAGTGATAGATAGAGAGAGCGCCATTTACCCGCCCATAGACACCAATTTTTGCTCTCTTGGGCTCCGGCTG
>BRDA01039287.1:8176-29545 GCA_036984385.1 Crenuchus spilurus
ATATATATATATATATATATATATATATATATATATATATATATATATATATATATATATATAGTGGGGAAAAAAGTATTTGGCCTGCCACTGATTGTGCAAATTCTTCTACTTGAAAGATGAGAGAGGTCTGTAATTTTCATCATAGGTACACTTCAACGAAGTGAAAGTGATGTCCTGTAGCCCATCCCAGCCTTGTGCAGGTCTAAAATTCTGTCCCTGTTGTCCTTAGAAAGCTCTTTGGAGTGTGATTGATTGAGAGTGTGGACAGTTGCCTTTTATAGAGGTGCAATTAATACAAGTAATTAGTGCAGAATAGGAGGGCTTCTTAAAGAAGAACTAACATGTCTGTAAAAGCCAGAATTCTTGCTGGTTGTTTTTTGACCAAATGCTTATTTTCCACCATAATTTACAAATAAATTATTTAAAAATGCTACAATGTGATTTCCTGGATTTTTTTTCTCATTTGTCTCTCATAGTTGAAGTGAACCTATGATGAAAATTACAGACCTCTCTCATCCTTCTAAGTAGAACTTGCACAATCAGTGGCTGACCAAATACTTTTTTTCCCCACTGTATATATACACACACACACATGTTGATTGACAAACCTGACAAAGAGCAGAAACTACAACCACAGTCAATTTACTAAACTAGATGCTTTTTTTACGTTTTCTTTGTAGACATAAATACGCAAATACACACAAATACCTAAATGTGACAACTTGGTTGCTAAGCAAGTAACGGCCTTCAAAGTGTCCCACTATATAAAATTAATGGACTTGATTCAATTTTTTCTTTGGCTTGTCCATTTATTTTGCATAACAGGACACCTCAGAGCCATTGTCTTTTACATAATTCATTGTATTTTAACCTTTTTACAAATTGTTTTAAATTGTATTTCCTAATGTGCATATAATACTATGATAGATATAAAATATATCTGTTCATACCAACACATACCTAAAACATTTCTCTTTGTGACATCACAAAAACAGTGGATTCAAAATGACCTGTTTGTGCAACTTAGTTTCCATATGACACGGACCCTTTAAGAGAAGCAGTCCAGCATTGACTGTCAATCCCACTTTCCAGAAACAGGCTACACTACAAGCATCTGCAGCCAAAAATATTCTTCTGTTCACCTGTAGAAGGGAGTTGCAAGGAAGACAAGGCATATTGGATCTGCTGTGCTCAGATAAGTACCCAAACATCTGGCAGGCAATGGTCAGCACTGCTTCTATGGTGATCCTCACAAAGAAAAGGAGTACCCATACAGCACATGCTGAGACACATGAACAGATCAAAACAGAAACATGCTGGTGAATGGCTGCCTGGCCTCAATCACTGCCCACTGTGACAACAATGAAAAGTGGGGGGCTGGCAACAAGCACAAGGTTTTCAAAGATATTGACATGGAATGTACAGAGCCCACAGTCCTAACAAACATGGCCTTTAAAACTATATATAGTGGAATGCACCCCTGGTTAAAATTACTGTTACTACAAGTTGAAGAACAAATTATCTGCAAATGGCATAAAGTCACACATTTCCAAATTTAGAGCAATATCAGTGTATTATTTTGGTTTTGTACAATTTTATAGTGGAAAAAGTACCTTGCAAATGGTACCCTATGAAATTTGAGTGCTCAGATAAATTTAACCAAGGTCTCAAACCTTAATTAGCCTGTTTAGATTTTGGCTTGCTCACATTCGTCATTAGGAAAAGCCAGGTGATGCAAATTTCAAAGCTTTATAAATACCCAGACTCCTTTTACCTTGTCCCACAAACAGCAGCCATAGGTTATTCTAAGCTGCTGCCTAGCATTTTGAAAAAAAATGGTTATGGCCCAAAAAGCAGGAGAACGCTATAAGAAGAAAGCAAAGCGTTTTCAGGTTAACATTTCCTCAGTTTGAATTGTAATGTACAATAGACAGTTAACAAAAACAAATGGAGGTAAAGATAAGGTCTGGAAAACCAAGAAAACTTTTAGTGACAGCTGCTTGTAGGAATCTCTCACAGAACTGGAAGACCTCACAGATTGAAAGCCTCTTGGCTGGCTACAAAAAGTGTTTACAAGGTGTGATACTTGCCAAAAGGGCTGCTACTAGGTACTAACCATGCAAAGTGCCTGACATTTTGCTTTGTCCTCTTTTCATTTTTTTGTTATTCTGAAAATGTAACAGATGAAAAAATCCGTTAGATGTTTTGCTTAAAATATAAAGGTTAAGCATTGCATCAGTGTTTGGTTAGAGTAACGGTGTGATAGGACATAAATAGTTTCAATATCCAGCTGATATGAGCTAAAAATGCTGGATCAGATTTTTGAGGGAAAACAATAATGAATCCAGTCCAATTCAATTGTGTAATGTGTTGCTGTAATCTGCGTATTTCTTTCTGTGGTTTAGCAGTGTTTGAGCATCAATTAAAATAAAACAATGACCACATTGACATACCAATTACGTGATTTGAATTACAAAAGGCATATATTTATGCAGAGGGGAAGAGACAATGCTCATGTTTAAGATTTGATCAGAAATAGATCGATACACATTTAAAGAGAAGGAGAAAACAATCACACATACGTTTGAACAATAGGAAACTTACAGACCAGACTGAAGTATGTAAAAGCTGTAAAAGTTTACTGAAGAAGCAGATCGTTACAAAGGTAACACAAGGCATACATAGACAAAGGGCTAGGCAGTAGAGGAGTCGCAAGGCAGAGCAGGGTCAAACCAGAGATAGACAATACAGGCAGAGGTATCCAAAACAGGAGGCTAAGGCAGGGTCAAACCAGAGATAGACAATACAGGCAGAGGTATCCAAACGGGAGGCGAAGGTAGGATTAGATCAAGATAAACAAGGCAAGACAAGGAACTAGATATAACGCTCTGTAATGTCACAGAATGGCAATACTTCGCATGGAAGTGAGGGAGGTGAGGGTTTATATGGGCAGTGTGAAATGAGTGTCAGCTGTTCAGTATTCGGGTGATTGGGACCTTTGGACTGTGCTGCGATTGGTGGAGGTGGTTTGAGGAAGTGGAGGTGCATTCTGGGAAGTGGAGTTCTGTGAAGGGCGGCGATTCCTGACAGCTGGGGAACTACAAAGTGGACATTTAGTGTTATTTAAAAGTGTTATTGTAGTGGCCTTCCACCACTATGGCTGATTTCCTCTCTCCTGATTTGCTAAGTGTCAGCCATCAGCTGTTATTGCCTGCAGCTGATGACTGACTCTTTTTAAAAATTTCACACATTGTGTTTGTAATTGATTTGACAGATTTTTACTGAATTACCTCAACATCGAGTATTTAAACAAACTTTGGCATATAGTTCCTGGCCCTTCCTGGGATTTCTTGTTTGGGGCCAGACTTTTCTATTTTATTACAAGTTTGCATGATGGTCATGAGGGGTTTGCCCAAAAACCAGAAACTGCTGATGTCCCTATAAAGCCAGGTACCCACAGTGGGGAAAGCTACCTCCTTCTGACTTCCTTGAGTGATGTGTGTGTGTGTGTGTGTGTGTGTGTGTATGTGTGTGTGTGTGTGTGTGTGTATGCTTCACCAGGTGCACTTGAGTTGAGTGTCTTTGCATGCATTTGGTAAGATTTGATAGTGAACTGGTTGTTCTCATCCACATGGTTGTTTAGGGCTATTGTTCACTTCACAGCCTCAGCATTTTCAATGCCAGTTCAATTTCAAGCAACAGCTATTTTCCCCTGTACTTTCCTACCACTCTCTTATCTTAGACTACAGAAAATGATGTACAATGTGGCCACAATTCAGTGAGTTTCCCACTCTCCTCTCTAGTTGGATTGTTGACCACAACCTTACAGATATAAAGTCATACTATGTTGGAGTGCATGCTGTGTGCATGTAAATGTAGCTAATGTATAGCTTAACACAAATAAATATCAGAATAGTATTGGTGAATTCTCAATATCATGAAAGAAAAAGTGCTATATTGTCCTCTTCAATAATACATAAAAAGCTTTTAGTCTTTTTTATATACAGTGGTAACCCTACTTACGAGTTTAATCCGTGCAGGAGCCGAGCTCGTTAGCTGGTTTGCTCGTTAGCTGGATGCATTTTCCCCATAAGAATACATGTAAAACTGATTAATCCGTGTCAGCCGGCCAATATACAGTATACTTTAATATGCTAAATAATGTGTTTATATGGGTTTTTTAAAACATAAACATGACGACGACGACGCTCGTGTAGGCTGGCCGCTAATGAGAGGGAGACCGACGGAGCTCATGCAGGCTGGCGGCTAAGGATAACAGGAGGACGGGTGTATGTGTATGGCATGGTTACACTTATCATATGAAAAGTAAAAGTAAAATGTATCTAACTTTCTTGTTCACTACCTTTTGCTACCTTAGTGTCGCTTTCACTAGTACTTTCACTTTTACTGGACAGCGGTCAAAGGTATTGACTGACCTCTTCTTCTACGGTAGCATCTAGGGGATGCTACGACCGCAGCGCCCCTAGTGGTTTGGCATACTTGAAGAAATTTACGCCACTCGTTATTTGGAATTTTACTCGTTACCTGGAACAAAAATATTCCGAGATCTCGACTCGTTACCTGGAATTCTCGTTAGTAGGGATGCTCGCAAGTAGGATTACCACTGTATTGTAATGTCTTTTACATAATAAATAGCTTTTATATATTATTTTCAATGTAAATTGTCAGCTATAAGCTTAGAAAATGTTCACAAAAATATCATCATCCAATCCTGAGTCTACAGTGAAGTTCAAGTGATATATATATATTTTTTTTTGCAATGACACTAGTCAGCTAGATTGAGCCTGTTCAGCAGCTTGGTACTCAGCCTTGGAAATAACACAACTAAAGCAGACTGTATTCATGTCACGTACAGTGAAAACATCTGCAAATGCTGTGATCTTATACTTTTGCCAGATCGCCCACAGAACTGCTTCCAAAAAGCCTGACCTTGCTGCTGTCCTCCACAAAGAGCTGTGAGCGGCCCCCTTATGATGGGACCCGTTAAAACAGAAGTGCTCTAAATGCATTATGCATCCTGTTTGACTCTCAGTAGAGGCTGTTTGGACATGCAGCTCACTTGCTCTACACCTCAGGCCAAACTGGAAGGGCTCAGTCTGTCAAAGCTGATATCCCCAGTGGCCCCTCGGCCCAAACACAGAGCAGCCAGCCCATCAGGGTCCTCCAATTAAATCAGCCCATTCACTAGGCCTTTAAGAGGGGCCGAGGACCTGGAAATAAATGGAGTTCCTCTTAACACTGTGACAAATTACTTCGACTCCTTGCCGGGTATTGGAATATCTGACAACAGCTACTGAGCCAGTGAGTCTGAATACTGATAGTTACACTCTTAAAAAATAAGGCTTCCTGAATGGTTCTTGGTGTGATTGAAAAATTAAAACATTTATACAAAAAATTTGCATCGAATAAAAAGGTTCTAGGAACATTAATTGAAGAACTTTTGGTGTGATGTAGAACCATTCTTACACCTTACACTGACTGAAGATTGGGGGTTAATCGCAACACAGAATGAATCATTGTCTTGTCACAAATCTCTAAATGTAAACAGTTAATTAATTGTTTTTGAAAATCAGTACTTGGGTATCAACAATACATTTTGGGATGATACAAAGTGGTGAGTATTCTCATGCAGACTATACTGTTAATAGCAAGTGCAGGTTATGCCAACAACAAGAATGGCATATCACTGCTGCTGGATGCCCAGTGCTGTCACCAAAAGAATACACTCATTGACACAATTGGATAGCTATTGTAACTACCTGCACTGGTCAGTGCTCAGAAGAGCTTGGCATGTCTGTACCTGATTTTTGGTACAATCACCAGCCAACAATGGTATGGCTGTCAATCCACTGGACATCATTCTCCGTGACTGGAGAAAAAGACTTCTGTAGCTGTTGAAGATGATGTGAAGATCTCAGTCAGTGAGATAGAAAAAATTAAGAAAGATTAAGATTTTGTGCACATGGAGCTCTAAGGCTCATGTGATTCCAGTCATAGTTGGCGCACTATGCACTACTCATGTAAGTCTCGGACAAGCTAAATGAATTTTAAGTGCAGAAGATTGACCTCAGCAACTATACTGAGTCCTATTTGCATGTAAAAATATCTCACTATTGAACTAATTAACTGTATATGCATCATATCAGCAGGTTTTTTTTATCAATAACAGTCCTATTTGATATACAGCACAGTTCATAGAAGTGACCATTGAAGGTAAGCTCCAGAGAATTTCTGGCACATTCAGACACGTTTTCTAGTCGAGTCAAGCTGAGCCAAGCCAAGCCAACAGTTCCTTTTTACATCATTTTTGGTCCTGCCTTGATTTGGAGTCTATAAAGGTTTCAAAAGTGCTCTTAGCACTTACTTACCTGTCTATCAGAGAATAAAACCTAGGCAAGTTCCTGTTAAAGTGCTACCAGCAGAAACTGAACAAACTAAACAAAAAAGAAAATAATAATTGTAATAATATGCTACATAAAGCATAATTAAAACACAATAACTACAAGTCTAAACCAGAAAAAGTTGGGACAATATGGAAAATACATCAAGTGTTCTTGCATTTACTTTGACTTGCAGACAGGATGAACCCAAGAAGTTTCATACTTGTCTAGTCAACTTAATTTCATTTGTTCATGTACATCCAATCCTGCATTTCAGGCCTGCAACTCTGCAGTGTTGCCATTCCTTCATACATCACTTAAAATATGGTTTGGCACTGATGGTACCAAGATGTTATTTTGTCCCACTCTTCCTGCAAACATGTCATAAGGTGCATAAACATACAGGCTTGTCCTTGCATTTATTACTTTCTGATTTAACATGGTAAATAAAATTAGTAGGGATGCACCAATATTCAAATTGTGGGTTGATTCAGTATATATTCATGTATGTATCTACCAATGCAGATACATTTATGTAATACAGAAAAATCTGGATTACCATTACAGAGAAATATTACTTCTACAGTCTACTAGAGTCTGTAATTGTAGGACTACACAGTGCGCCTATATGGTATTTGGAGACAATAAGTGTACATAGAAGATATGTGTACCTAATGAAGTGTGTATGACTGGCCCCATCATTATGTGTGTTTATTATATAATCTATAAAGAACTCCTTAAATGTACTGAGGGGCTTTTAAAGCAGCTTGCAACTGAGTTTTCCTCATAATTAGATGCTAATTGTACCTGTAGAAGACACATGTGATGGACCACTAAAGTAGAGGTGTACAGAACAATAATCAATGATAAACTGGCTTTTGATGGTGGAAACAACTTAAGTCACAAAAGTGGAACAAAGAAAAACAAACAAGCAGCAGGAATTCAGCAAAACTGCTCATTACATCTGTGAAAGCTACAATCTCCAGGCTTGTTTTGATGACCAGTGAAGTGGCAGTGAGAACCTCCAGCACAGTGTCATTTGAGAAGTACTGTTCAGTTCAATAAACAGAGGAATATGTAGTATTGTGTATGAAGGCTTAGACAAGGAGACAAGGCTATGGCCAAAATATAGACATTTTCTTGTTTATCATTTCATGGCTGTAGCAACTGAAGTAAAGAATGCTGAACACTGCTGTTACATCACGTCTGCCCAGACAAACAGAGCTTTTTTCCATTAAGCACAGTCTACGCCACTCATTGAATGAGAAGGATCAGAAGCAGCAGTTCACGTGTTCAGGAAACAGACGTCCTCCAGGAGAGAATAAATTAAAGAAGGAAGCAATGCTAGTCTAAACAATGCTAAGCCTTTCTCTAAACAGTGGAGAGATGTTTGAATTGATAATGGCTAAGATCACACTGCTGGGTGCCAAACTATTTATAATGCTGACAATGCCACTGGTAAATCCCAACTCTAAATGTAACTATGAAAATATACTATTGTATTTGCATATAGCTATAGCAACGAATGCATCAGTGAGAGTTTATGGCAGATTCAAATGCTGTTTTTTGTATGAAAGGTCTATGTGACATCAATTTGATTCACTGGGTGAATATGAGGGTATATTGTGTACCATTTGCACATTAAAATATCTATGCATTTATTGAACTCATTGAAGATATTGTGTAAGCCCTGTATCATCATATGCCTCAAACTGCAAGGCTTTTGCCAATACACAGTGCAGTCTGACACACACAGAGGGCCATTGAAGGTAGGCTTTACTATGAATTTATGATGCCTTCAGTGATGTCAGTTTTAGTAACAGGTTACTCTAATCTGACCATTTTCTTCCAGTAACGAGTAATCAAACGTGTTGTTATTTCAATCCAGTAATCAGATTAAAGTTACTTACCCAAGTCACTGTGCTTTACTATTTTTATCATTTTCCTTAGTAAAAAGATATATTTTTACTTTCTACTTGTGATTAGACTTCTTCTTGCAGGATAGTGATGCAAATGTAAACAATGGAAGGAAGGGTTATCAAACAAAAATATAGGCTACTGTCTTCCACAGCCTTTAGCTCCCTGCAAACATCTACTCACTCGCTAAAACAAAACAGTGTTTTTCTTAAAGAGACAGTAACCCTTTATACTGACACTGCAGTACTACACTATGAACTAACACATAAGAAACATTAATTTATCTACTTTAAACCAAAATATTTAAAAAACTGTAAACTGTCTCATGCAATCCAAATATCTTAAAACAATAGTCAAAAAATCAAATTACTGGTAAATACACAAAGATAAAAGGTTTAATAATTTTTAGTAATTGGCCCAAACACAACAGAAGCTGGACTTCAGTGTAAAACCAGTAAGTGGGTGAGAGCTGAAGAAGTTGGTAGGACAGGTGCTGGTCATTAATTATAATATGAAAAAGCTGATTTATTTCAGTGATTACATTTAAAAGTGAAACTTGTATATTATATTAATTCATTACACACAGACTGATACACTTCAAATGTTTATTTATTTGAATCTTGATGATTATAACTCACTACCATTTACACTGTGTTTTGTTTTGTAAAACCACTCCTTGCTGCTCTAATGCTGTGAACAACAGATTTGATGTTCAGTTTTGCCAATACAGTGTTAACAGTTAAATGTCAGGTCAAGAAAGATTTATAAAAACAAGTATTTATGTTAAGTCAAGTCAAGAAAGACTATTTTATTTTTTATAAAAAATTATATTTAAGATAATTCAAGAGGAACCGTCTTTTTATATATAAAACATATTTTTTCAGGAAATAGTTTTTAAATGTCAGGAGATACATTGTTGCTGTTACAAATGCATTTCCAATAAAGTGAGTATGCAGCTGCTGAATGTAACTAATAAAGTAACTTGTAATCTAACTTAGTTACTTTTAAAATCAAGTAATCAATAAAGTAACTAGGTTACCTTTTAAAGGAGTAATCAGTAATCAGATTACTTTTTCAATGTAACTATGCCATCACTGGACACCAAATACATGTTTTTTTCAGTGGAGTCAAGCCAGACTTTTACATAATGTTGGATCCTGCCTGGACACGTTCTTCATTTGGTGTCTATGAAGGTATCATAAGTGCTACTAGCATAATAAAACATCTCAGCATTTATTAGACTTTAGACTAGACAGGTTTTCACAAATGTTTCATTTGACCCTTCCAGATGCTCAGCCTCTGTATGTGATGATTAGTGGAGCCTTCAAAGGGACAAGATCTCAACCAAGCTACCAATATGAGCACTGTAATGTCCATGACGCTCAGGACTAATGGAAGGAGAGTCATTCTGCAATGTTAGCTGTGCAGCTCTTCTGGCCATCTGCTCACCGTGACTATACTGTAAATACAGAATTCTGGGTTTGGTCACTTTCTTCTATGTGCTAAAGTAACTGTTAACAGTCGTTTAGTAGATACTGTGAGTGTGATTCATCAGCTTTTAAAGCAGTATGGCAGACAGCACTAATGTCAGTAGTCTAGCATAAAAACAAGATAAGTACACCATGTCAGAAAACATTCAACCATCACTCATATGAAACACTGTAAGATAACTAGCATTAAATCTCTAAAGATTGATTATTAAGAGTACCTTTACATAAACCTGCCTACTCAGCCTACTGGAGTTTCACTTCAACATGGACTGCTTTGTGATTGAGCTGAAATAAAAGCCAGCCAATCAGAACAGGGATCTTTTACATATATCAATCTTAAAGGCACAGCAACAAAAGCAATCTTTCCTTTTAAGGTAAAAGCATGAAAGTGGTCATGCAAAAATGAATGATGATAAACACACATGCTAAGTGGGAATTCTTGAAGTCACAAGAAGTTTTTTGGGCTTTTTAATTAATTTGCCTCAGCCCAAGACATTGCAAAACAAACATGAGAATTAGAAGACTTGCCCAGTCCAACTTTTGGTAACAAGCTGAAGTTCTGCAAGTTTCACAACATCACATTATAATGTTCTAAAAGTTCCTTTACTCCGGGTTAAGAGGTTTCACATCAAGCAAGGAATAATGGGATATAATAGAGGAATTCTGAATGGTGGATTAACTCATTGTTATCACCATAGAGACTTTAAAAATCCATTATCAATATTAAACAACTAGCCTTGGGGACATGCATTTGAAAACAATACAGCAGTGGTCACCAATCCTGCTCCTGGAGATCTACCTGCCTTCAGACTTTAGCTTCTATCCTAATCAACCCATCTCAGTTATTTGAATAATCTTGATTAGTTGAAGGACGTCTGTTCGATTTGGGTTGGAGGTGAAATGTACAGAAAGGTAACTCTCCAAGAGTGACCTCAGCTCTACAGAGTATAACTCATCTAGTTGATTTCAGTTTAAATGTAATGACCAAAAATCACATGTTAATAGTTTTCTTCCTCCATCATCAAGACATGATTGCTTCTTCTATTTTAAATGAGCTATAACTTTAACTGAGCTAAGACGTGATGGAAGTGTATATTGTATCAATTACCACTTTTCAACTGCATAGCAGAATATCATGCATACAGATTTCCATTAAGAGCCTCATAACTACTCAAAACTAAAGCAGCACACAAACATGTCTCATACAATCTATTACTTTCATTTTAAGAAGAAAACTACGTCAAAGTTATAATAGACACATTTTCACTGTTCATGTTGGAAAAAGCAAAAAGTAAAGTATTTGTAAGGATGTTTTCATACCAGCACTATTTGGTCAGGTTAAAATGGACTCTGGTTTGTTTACTCCCTTGGTACGGTTTGTTTCGTCAGGTGTGAAAACAGTAATCGCACTGGGGTGTGGATCAAACAAGCTGTACCGAGACCAGCAAGAGGAGATGGTCTCAGTCCGGTCCCAAACAAACTCTGCAGTGGTTCGCTTATGGTGAGAACGTGATCTGACCCAACTATGGTGCAATCCAAAAGTTTAAGCTAAATGGACAGTCGGTTTGGGAGTTTTGTGCAGTGGGGGTTTAAGCATAAATGTAATTATTATTAATTATTAATAAATATTAATACATTACTTAGAAATTATTATAAATATTTTATTAATAATTACTAGATACTATAATAATAATAATTATTATTATTATTATGCATTAATAATAACAATAATAATAATAATAATAATAATAATACAATGTATGTTAAACATTAATATAATATTAATACATTATTAAACATTAATAAACTGCTAAAAGTATGTAGCATATAATTATCATTCAATTCTTTGTGTCAGCTTTTTAGTCAACTTCAATCTAACTTATTACCACCAATTTTGCACTTATTATTGCACTGTATAGCCAATAGACCTCATTTACATAAAATTCTAATTTTATCTTTATATTTAAAAGGCATCTAAATGGATGACTTGTCATAGACTGGTAGACACAGGCACACAGACACAGATTCAAATGTTAATGTTTATGGATTTTAATATGAAATCTCTGACATTAAAATCCGTCTAGCTGATATAACACTGGCAGAACAAACATACATGTTAACAACTTACAGAGGCAGGTGAACAAAGACTGCTGGCCAACTTGCAAAGCACCGGTTTAAATGTCCAGAGGCTGTGTGATGTAGTATTAGCAGGAACAGCCAATCACATGTTAGCAAGAAACAGCAGAGCCAATCGAAGAGCTTGTGGACGGTCTAAAGGGAAACAGGTTTCAGATTTCTGCTTGGTCCTAGTCCTCGGCCTGTCTCCTTTTTAATATAGCGTAGCACTGTTTTGTGGACAGAAAAAACTGCAGGGGACAAAAACTGCCTTTTGAAAAAGTGCAGGGGACATGTCACCCCCCCAAAGTACATCCATGCTCGACACAGTAAAGCAGCGGAATGGAGCCGTGACTTGGGACAGGTGAGTTTCAACTGGCAGCCGCGAGACAGTAGGTGAACACTGCACAGCAACAGGACAGCGACAGTTTTTGCTCTGCGGCTGCTGCTATAGTGTTTACTTTCCTGGTCCCAGACAGCTCTGACCAATCAGAGGAGACAATGTGTTCACGTGGTTTGTTGGGGTGCATTTTGGTGCGTTTAGGTTTGTAACCTGTGTGAAAACAAACCAAATACCAGCAGAAACACTCCAAGTTAAACAAACTCATTCTGATTAGGACCAGAGAAATGAACTACAGAAGTGTCTGTATTATGACTATTGAAGTATTTCTGGCTGTGTTTGTAACCTTGACTTTACAAAAGATTTACAGAGTAAATGTCTCAATAAAACATTTTCATTATCACTTGGCATGTGTTGCTTCATTCATTCAGTAGTTCAGTCAACAGATGTTTCATTAATACTGTGCCTTCAAACCAGCATACCTCTGCTGAAAGAGTAAAAAACAGATAATATGTGTTCTTCTAACAAAGCATTTTTTCTCATAATCATAATAACAAAGCACTTGAGGCATTGAGGTAAAATCCCAGAATGTAAAAATATCTATTAAAAAAAACACAACAAATACCTTTAAAATGATGATTAACATAGCCAGAGGACAGATGGACAAATAAATTCTGCAAAGCAGATCCACACTTTGAAATACAGCCAAAATTACCCACAATGAGCACAGGAAGATATCTGCATGCCAGAAGCAGGCTCTCACAGCACATCTCTGGCAGCAGTGAGCAAGTGGTGTTGGTATTTCTCTGGATTTTAAACAGATTAAGTTCAGTGTCAGTGGTATCTGTTACCTCACAGCCTTCTTATTTGTGGCAAGAGAAGAACATCGGATTTATTCTTAAATAACGTGAGAACAGTGGAGTCTACATCAAGTTTATATTCTCTCCCTGTCTTCCTCAAGACTGCTGAAGACTTAAACAGGCAAGTACAATCATTGTGAAAAAAAATGCATCATTCACTCCACAGTTCATAGGAACTAAGCCGCCAGTCTGAACCTAACATTTTGTGATGTCACAAAAACAAATGTACATGTATCCTATTCAGTCTTTCTCCATTTGAATAATGTAAATTACACATACATATACATGATAAAACATAGATAAAAACTTAAATATTAATTCAGATTTGGTACATAAAACCACACAAATGTCACCAGTGGATCGTGGGGAGAAAAGTAAAATATATTTAAAGGACTGCTTCAATAGAATAATGATTCTGTGTTTGCTAACATTTTCATTTTTTATTTGTTTCCATTATTTTACGAAGTAACTGACAGATATGAGGTATTTTTGAAGAAATGTTATGATATTACTTTCAATATGAAATAATATTACTTTATCAATAAAAGTAACTTGTAAAAGATTGAGTGAATTGATTAATTGAGTTTTATTTTCAATTCTGTTTTTGACTTCCATTGATGCTGAAAAAAAGTGCACTTCAACATAAGACCTATTCTTATTAGACTACATGAGGTCCTGGGATCATTTCTTCTTTTATAGGAGGTCCTGTGTGATAGTTACGTTCAGATGCACCAGGTCCCCTTGACAGAGTTACAGTCTGAAATATTTACTGTTTTTAGCTAACTCAGAGCTTATCTAATCATTTTATTTCTGTCTGTAAGCAAATTTCTGTGATTTTCCAGGCAGACGTCATCTCGCATTGGAAAACAAAGACTTGTGACTGCTGCTACTAACCGTAGTCTGTCAACAAGCAGATCCATCAAAACCTTCACAAATCATAAAGCAACAAATATTAAAGCTTCTCAAGATTCACTTAAAAATCTTGATAGTCTATATGGAAGATTTTCCACTCCATACTCTACCTGAGAGAACATTATGTGGAGGTAAAAAAAACTAAAATCCATAAAAAATATGAGATACCTGCTTATTATACAAGAATTATATGGGCTTACAAAAGGAGTGATTGTAATCACAGCTACAGGTACACATTAACTGTGATCATATTATCATATTACATAGACATTCATGTTTGTAAAACCCTACAACCTCCCAGAAAGTCACTCAGTTTGTAATCATTTTAATGCCGTCCAGATGCAGGAGTTTCTGCACTGAGGAGATGAGTAAAATGTTTTAACATGCCCCTGATAAGCTAATCCAATCCAAATAAGGGCTATAGCTGATTTTATATAATATATATAAAGATCAAGGAGAAATACACACACACAAACACATATACACAGTAGCAGTCTACCAGTCAAAAAATGGGACAGATCTTCTGGACATTCAGTGTTTTTTTCATTATTTAAAAATGAAAAAATTGTAAAAAATTGTAAAAAAAATTTTTGTGTTAAACAAACCATCCATCCATTCATTACCACATCTGATTAATCCTTATAAGGGTTGCAGTTAGTCCCCCACCCCATCACTGGGAACAGGGTAGGGCATTACACTATTCCAACTAAACCCAGGACAGGGCACCATTAAACAAACCAGAATATGTTTTATATTTTACATTCTTCAAAATAGGCACCTCTTGCTTAGATGACAGCTTTCTTTGCACACACACACAAACACATATGATGTTACCAAAGCCAATGAGTTAAATAGTCATGATCTCAATTCTGATCAAAATAATCATGATTTTGCCAAAACCAATCAGCCCTAAAACAGTTCTTAAAAAAATTATGTGCAGAAAACAGTGTGACGTAGGTCAACAAGCATTTAGTCTTGGGCTTCAATAAGACGTGAAGGTGGGAGTAAGCTATATTGAGACAGTGTGCGACAAATGAAATTAGCCATCCATCAGTGGGTTCTAATACTAGGCCAGTGTTGGGATAAAGGCTCATAAAGAGTAATGTTATCCTCAGTCCTATTACCTATCTCTAAACAGGGAATGAAATCAACCCACAGCACTGGCATTATTCCCTTTACTTCAGCTCCATTAAGTCAGAGTAGAGGCATGATGCTCATTTCTACAGCGTCTGGAGAAGATTGAAAATTTCAGACTATATTGTGGCAATAAATAAAAATATTTACCGGATGGATTACATTAACCTTTATCAAAGCTGGGGCTTTACAAAAACGATGAGAGCCGGCATCACCTTAACCATATTTCAGCTCGAATGGGTGCTGGACCTGGGGCTTATGTACAATGTAAGATGCATAAGGAATTCAAATGAGCAAATATGACAGGTAAATTGAGCCTCTACTGAAGTCGTGTAAGCGCCTTCCTGCTGGCATGCTAATCACTTAGAAAAAATTGAATACATTTGCATTAAAAGAAACACTTTCCAAAGAAGTGAAAGAAAATTAAATATATAACAGAAGCCCTGTGCTCCTCATTTAAGGGTCTGCAAAGCTGGGAACATCAAGTAAAAGTCTAATAAGGCAGATTTTTATGAGCTTTTCCTCATTTACAAACAGCATTGAAAATGCAACAGTGAATGTATTTTAAAGAGGTAAACGTTTATATGACATGAATCTGAGTCATGAAAAGCATGAAGACATTACAGCATGAATTACTTCAAACCACTTACAACTCACCATCATTTGAACTCAATTCCATTATTGATGCATCGCAGTTACAGACACAATAAAGTCAATACAATTTGCCTCACAAAGAGAACTGCATCAGACAGCTAATCAGTGAGCAGTTAATGATCAAATTATTGGTCTAGCACAATGTGTACTATTAGCCTTAGTCAACTCACTGACATACAGAAAACCCATTCTAAATGTATTAAGAATATTTGTATTTATTGTAATATTAGCGTAACTAACCCATTGGGTTCTAAGGGCATTTTTACCATTTTTGCATATGTGTGAATGATTTATATATACAGTGGTGCTTGAAAGTTTGTGAACCCTTTAGAGTTTTCTAGATTTCTGAAAAAATATGACCTAAAGCATCATCAGATTTTCACATTTTCAAGTCCTAAAAGTAAATTAAGACAATTAAAAAATATATAAAAACAAATTAAACAAATTATACTTGATCATTTATTTATTGAGGAAAATGATCCAATATGACATACTGAGAGGCAAAAGTATGTGAACCTTTGCTTTTAGTATCTGGTGTGACCCCTCTTTGCAGCAATAACTGCAACTAAATGTTTCCTATAACTGTTCTTTAACCATTCTTTGATAGAACGACTTGTGTGCTTTGGGTCGTTGTCTTGCCACCTTCTTTTGAGATTCAGTTCATGGATAAATGTCCTGACATTTTCCTTTAGAATACCCTAATAAAATTCAGAATTCATTGTTCCATCAATGACGGCAAGGTGTCCTGGCTCACATGCAGCAAAACAGGCCCAAACAATGATACTACCAACACCATATTTCACAGACGGGATAAGGTTCTTATACTTTAATGCAGTGTTTTCCTTTCTCCAAATATAACACTTTTCATTTAAAGCAAAATGTGGTCTCATCTGTCCACAAAACATTCATCCAATAGCCTTCTGACTTGTCCACGTAATCTTTAGCAAACTGCAAATGAGCAGCAATGTTCATTTTGGAGACCAGTGGCTTTTTCCTTGCAACTCTGCCATGAACACTATTGTTATTCAGTGTTCTCCAGATGGTGGACTCATGAACATTAACATTAGCCAATGTGAGAGAGGCCTTCAACTCCTAACTTAGAAGTTACCCTGTGGTCCTTTGTGACCTCACTGACTATTACACGCCTTGCTCTTGGAGTGATCTTTGTTGGTCGACCACTCCTGAGGAGGATAACAATGGTCTTTAATTTCCTCCATTTGTACACAATCTGTCTGACTGTGGATTGGTGGAGTCCAAACTCTTTAGAGATGCTTTTGTAACCTTTTCCAGCCTGATGAGCATCAACAACTCTTTTTCTGAGGTCCTCGGAAATCTCACTTGTTCGTACCATGATACACTTCCACAAACATGTCTTGTGAAGTGCAGACTTTGATAGATCCATGTTCTTTAAATAAAACAGGGTGCTCACTCACACTTGATTGTCATCCCATTGACTGATAACACTTGACTCTAATTTTGCCTTCAAATTAACTGCTCATCCTAAAGGTTCATAAACTTTTGCCTCTCACAAATATGTCATATTGGATCATTTTCCTCAATTAAAAAAATGACTAAATATAATATTCTTGTCTTATTATTTTAATTGTGTTCTCTTTATGTACTTTATGTACTTGTGTGAATGTTTTAGGTCATATTTATGCAGAAATATAGAAAATTCTAAAGGGTTCACTAAATTTCAAGCACCACTGTATGAATGAATGAGGTGTTTTGATGTTGAAATAGGTTCATCGATGTCTTGGCTTCACAAAAATACTGAGGTTCATGAATAAAACAGAAGATAAATGTGTAATAAATGTTAAATGATTGCAGCTGTGAACATCTCGCACAACATTCCATTAATTCCAAATGTAAACACAATGATGATTGAAAGGTTTCCAACATGGGCCAGTGTTTAGTGATTTCCATTGATCAGTTTCATGCCAATTACAGACAGACACACAAACCCACCAGTCACATATGGGTAGGGGCAAAGGTGTCAGCCCATTTGAGTGTTCACAGAAACACACAAATCACACTGAAATGCAGATGATCTGTATCTCAGTCCATTTTGATTGGCTTGTAACTCTGGATGTGAATCACGTATGAGCTTAAGATAAGATTAAATGAAAAGAACAGACTATAGATTTAGGAAATGTTTGAATTGCATTTCTGTGCTGTATTATCACAAAGAAAGATCATAAAAACTGCAACAAACATTCAATTTGACATGCATCTATGTTCCTCACTGCCAGATAAATACATTATTAAATTGAATTAGCTCAAGGTACTAAAACATTTGCACAGTACTTGTATATCACAACAAAGGCTTTTCAGATGCAAAATAAGATATTTCTTTATTTGTTTTTTAATAGACAATTTTAGCTGAAAAAATATGGTTTTTGACTTGGAATTGTAGGACAGCTCTACAAACAACCAGGTCTAGCATGAAATATCTCAAGCATACAGTCCTGGATTCACTTTCATATCTGGTTATTACTGTACACATATCAGCCCAAATAAAGTGAAATGGAACCAAAACCTGTCTTTCATGCCTGAAGTTTCTTTCTCTTCTTTTTTTCTCCTCTGTGAGAAAGAAGAGCAGACTATTTCTCTGCTGTCACATTGCCAGGGGCCACAGACAGAAGTCCTTCAGCTCTAAGGTAGATTCTCTAGCTATTCAACATCTTCACAGGGACATAGACATCAGGGAAGTCTAGTCTGAGTCTCTGGAACACATTAAGTCAGTTAGAGCTGAGTGCAAAGAGAATAATCCAGCAGTTTACTTAACGACTAATAGACTTCAGAAACTACAAGCAAATTTGAGAAGAAAGAGGAAAACATCACATATCTAATCTATTGAGGCTCAGCTCTCACTCTGAACTGAGTTCAAAAGAAGCCCTTCACATATCCATAATAATAATAATAATAATAATAATAATAATAATAATAATAATAATAATAATACTTTTATAGCAAAAAAAAAAAAAACTACTCTACTACTACTCTATATCAGAATCAGAATCTCTTTATTTGCCAAGTATGTACACATACAAAGAATTTGACTTGGTGAGAGAGCAACCACGTGTTACATGTAACAAGTACAATACACAGTAGTAAAATAGAAAACATAAAATTACTAAAAAGTAAGATTGATAAGCTGCGAGAGCTAAGAGGAAGTAAATAATAAATAATAAGGTGAAAATCTTATATACAGACACTATAATAAACAGAAAGTGCAGATGATACACATTTATAGAAGTTTTTTTTTTTTTTTTTTTTTTTTTTTTTTTTTTTTTTTTTTTTTTTGTGATTAGACCGGTTCCAAATTCAGTTTAGTGGGATTTAGAATTCAGTTTCAGAAGTAGATTGTGGACTAGTGTGAGGTGTTCACCGTTGTTGAGGAGTGCTACAGCTCTGAGGAAGAAGCTGTTAGCATGCCATGTTGTGCTGGTTTTGATGGTCCTGAGTCTTCTACCAGAGGGGAGTGTCTGGAAGAGGTGATGTACAGGATGTGAGGGGTCAGTAATTATTTTTGCCATATGTGTAAACTTACTTTGTTACTGACAATTTATTGAGAGCTAAATTATATCGAAATCATTTTAATACCACAACTCAGCAGAGTTTATGGCCCTCACATGCCTGTATCCATTCCTGACAATATCTGGTCATGCTCCTGATGAGATGGCAGATGATGTCTTGGGGGATCTACTCCCAGCCCTGGATCAGGCCATCAGTGACCTCCTGGACTGTCTTGGAGGTTTTGGATACATTAAAACATAACATCTCAGATGTCCTCAGGTGGACTCAGGTCTGGGGAATGTGAAGATGAGTCAATGACATCAATGTCTTCATCATTCAGAAACTGTCTATACACTTTGGCCACATGAGGCCAGGCATTGTCCTGTACCAAGAGGAACCCAGAGCCCAGCGTAAGGTCTGACAGTGGATCTTAGGATTTCATCCCCATACCTAACAGCAGTTCTGCTGGCTATCACGTGGAGGTTTGTGTGTCCCTACAAGGATATGCCTCCCCAGACCACCAATGACCCACCGCCAAATCAGCCATGCTGGATGATGTTGCAGACAGCATAATGTTCATATGGCATCTCCAGACTCTTTCATGTCTGTCACATGTGCTCAGTGTGAACCTGCTCTCATCTGTGAAAGAGCAGGACGCCAAAGTTGGACCTGTCAAGTCTGGTGTTCTCTGGCGAATGCCAATTGAACTGCATGGTGCTTGGCTGTTAGCACAGATCTCACTAGATGATGCTGGGCCCCCATACCACCCTCATGGAGTTTGTTTCTGAGAGTTTGGGAAGAGAGATGTGCACCTGTAGCCAGCTGGAGGTAATTTTTTAGGGCTCTGGCAGTGCTCCTCCTGTTCCTCCTCATACAAAACAGAAGATAACAGCCCTTCTGTTGGGCTTATACTTATATAGTATACAACCCTGTTCAGCTCTCCTTGTGTAATGGGCAATGTTCTAACATCTCCTCAATCTCTTGAGACTGTGCTAGGTGAAACAGCAACTTTCTTGTAAGAGCACGTATGAATGTGCCATCCTTGAGGAACTGAACTACCTGTGGAATTTGTGGAATCTGTGAACATTTGTGGATTTTTATCGAAGACTTAAAACTAAATATAAGTGTGTGAAAATTGGAAAATTCTTTTGCTTTGCGCTAAAAACTTGAGTCATTGTTTCGTTGTTCCTATGTTACATCATCTTATTTAACTGAATGAAATGTTCTCTAAAGCTTATCTGACCTAGCAACACACTTGTGGGAGGTGCATAGATTCCTAGTGAGTCTTACGATTAATAATAATACTGAGTTTGGGGTTTTAATGGGTTAACTGCCTTGAAACAATTGACTGGTACCTGTCATGAGTCAATAAATTTATTTTTTTAAGTGTCTGTGTACATACCAACTAACTGACTGCAAGCACTATGGAAATGTAGATTTTTTTTTCTGTGCAAGGTCAAGTGCGCTGAGGTACTTTCACCCGACTGTCACCTAATCACACAATTCTTATTTATTTATTTATTTATTTATTTTTCATTTGAGTCACTTTAAAGTAGATTTAAAGCATGCATGGCCCTAAGCCTTCTTTTACAGCTTTCAGAGAAGCTGAGCCCAATGCTCAAGTCTGCCACATTTCTTCTAGGCACAATTAAATGGTTGGATAAGAAGGATAAGTGCATCTGAAGAGGACGATGATGGCTCACTCAGTGCTATGGAGGTCACAATTAAAATCTTGCCAACAGCAATAAAAAATAGTGCATTTCATGTATAATTATATGACCATGTACAGGTGGAGCAAGAGAGAGAAAGAGAGAGAGAGAGAGAGAGAGCGGTAGAGAAAGAGAAAGACACTGGGAGACAGGTAATAAGAGAGACAGAGATAGAAGGGGAGAGAGAAAGAGAGAGAGAGAGAGAGAGAGAGAGAGAGAGCGGTAGAGAAAGAGAAAGACACTGGGAGACAGGTAATAAGAGAGACACAGATAGAAGGGGAGAGAGAAAGAGAGAGAGAGAGAGAGAGAGAGAGA
>BRDA01039294.1:0-20527 GCA_036984385.1 Crenuchus spilurus
ATATTGACATTTGCCATCTCCACATCATTGCATTCAGTTTTTATTCACAATTTGTTTAGTGTCCCAACTTTTTTGGAATCCGGTTTGTAGTCAGTCCAAAAATCATATTTATACAATCAGTTTTCCACTTAAGTCTACAGAACATCCAGTTAAGAACATCCACTAGATGTTCTGCCAAGACATATTTGGAGTCCAAATGTTCTTCAGAAATAGAGCTGATTGCTAACAACACTCCAACTCAATAGTCACCTAAACAGCCTTGTCATTTTAGCTCAAACACATCACCAAAGGTTCTCTCAGCTCAATCAAACCACATCCAGGCTATGATTAAGACAAATATTCTTTGATGTGGTTTAGAACACAGTATAAGTTAAAAACAACAACAGTTTGTGCAGCTGAAGGCTGCATCCTTCATCTTAGACAACTGAGGCAGAATAGAAAGTGCTGATCTAAAATCAGTTTTAGTGCTGATGAGTGTCATGAATAAAGAAAAATCAGGTTCTGCTACTGTCTGGTGTGCCTGCATACACTAAAAAAATTTCTGTGGTTCAACTTAATTGAAATATGGAAAGTATTTCCACACAACTTAGTCACTTCCTATGAACGTAAGGCAGTTTGGTTTATCCAACATAATTTACTTCAGTTGGTTAAACTTAATATGTTCTCCCAATTCCAAATCAAATCTTTAAGGTTATTTGAACATGATTTAGTAATGTTGATGTAATGGATTTTGCTTATGTTGTGTAAAGTTGTTCCAAACCTAATGTTACATGATACTTTACTCATGTTCGTTCAACTTAGTTTACTAAAAGTGATGCATTAAATTGTGTTGGTTTAACATTTAAGTTATGTTAGTCCAACTTATTGTTTCAAAATTGTTGCAGTAAATTTTGTTGATTTTACTTATTTTAGTTACACTTTGGTGCCGTTAACATAACGTTAACGAGAATAAGAAAAATATACACCTACCGGTAGTACACACTGTTTTTCAAATACCTCTTATGAATTAATATGGGAAGGAGTGGTTAGTGAACAACATTGAAAGAAACACTTATCTGCTGGAAGCAGGTAGAAAGAGAGCTCGTCATCAGTGCTTTATCGCGAGATCCCGTGAAATCCCGCGAGACTTTGTTCACTTTGATTTGAAGATATTGAATTGGGCTTGATTAAGATATTAGGATAAACACGTTCTTTTGACACAAATATTTCAAGTACATTGAAAAATGGGTTAAATCAATTAACATCAACTTGATTTGTTTTCTTAGTTCAAACAAATGCCAATTCTCTGCTTTTTGAGTGTACAGGAAGACCTTGATGCAGGTTGAGAGGGTTAAGAAAAGTTTGGCTGAAGTATTTTGACAGAAATGACTGAAGTAATTTAGCTGACTATTGAGGTCTAGTGTTTCTTAGCAACATTAGCCTTGCAGCACCTGTTCGAAACTAAAGAAGCAAAATTTGCCAATTATTTCTTAACTTTTGGGCCATTACTTTAACAGTTGTATCAGTCCTACCTACATGGGACAAGCTTGTTTACTTAGGCACATTCATGGCATGTAGAACATTTCAAAGGATATATTTATCTTACTTTGAAGAATTAAACTCAAATTCTTTCAACCATAGAAGGCTCTGAAGGCTGCTCTCGGCAGATGACAATGGAGAGAAAATATTACCAAACACAGCCTCTTCCACTGCCAGGTTGAGTAATCCAAGATGCCAGGTTCAGATTTTTTGATAATGCATGCCCTCCATAGCAGACATATCTATGTTAGACATGCCTGTGTTATATCACAGTGTAAAACTGAATGCTTGTAGACATTCCTGGTGCAGCAAAACTTGGCTGCTGTCTCAGTGATGCTTTAGTCAAGCTTAGTGTTCTCCTATTAGTGTATCGAGGCTGTTCATAATAGTACATTACTTTGCCTTTTGCAGATAACTGGGGAGCCATATTGGAACGTGGCTACTGTTGGACTGGGAGAGAAAAAAAACCAAATATAGCTGTATCTACAATATTCATATGTTCCATTACACTATGTGCTAAACTCAGTGCCGGTGCTTTGCCCACGCAGCTCACACACTGTGCATGGGGCCCCAAGTGCCCATGTGGGCACCAAAAAAGAGTCACCCACCCCCTCCACCAGGAGGGCCAAGTGCACACCAATTAAAACTGCACCTGTGTGCAGCCTCTCCCCAGTCAGTTGTTTAGTTCAGATTTGAATTAAGCCTGGCTAGAAGTCTGCTTTCACTGGCCTGAGGTCTGTTTAGATATGAAGAGATGGTTGCTCATTTCTGCTAACATAATTGTATGTAGATATAAAAAATGCAATCCATTTACACCCAAATACCATGATGACTCAGGCCAAGCTCAGCCAATTGTTGGCAGTGTTGGTTGAGCCTCATTGTTAGCCAGTCAGTAATTGGGCTTGTTGGTATGTTAGAACAAGGCACTGCTAATTCTCATGTGTGCTGACATGGTCCAGATTTGTTTTTATAGACTCGGGGTGATTTTTCAGCAATAGAGCCAACCATGTTAACCAGAGTAATGAGGTTAACATTGAATTGCTATAATACTGCAAAAATACTTTGATTTGTAATATTATACATATAGTAAAATGTTACAAAAGATATTTTTTTTCTGACAAAATATGCTTTAAAGTTTGTGAGCCCTTTACAATGATCTCTATGTCTGAAGTTTTGAATGGCAAAATATGTGAGTAGCAATTATTTTAATGGGGAAACTCAAGTCAAGTGTTGTGAGTCAATGGGATGACAATCAGGTATCAATGTATGCCCTGTTGTATGTAGAAAACAGGGATCTATCAGCGACCTGATCTTCTTAACACTCGTTTGTGGAAGTGTATCATGGTTTCTGATGGGATGTTGATACCCATTAGGGTGGATTCCACCAATGCACAGTCAGACAGATAACAAAGGGAAGAAACTCAAGACCATTGTGACATGCCCCAGGCGTGGTCGACCAACAAAGATCACTCTAAAAGGTTTGTAATAGACTGTGAGGTAAAAAAAGGAACTCACAGTAACTTGTAAGCAATTAAAGGCTTTTGTCACTTTGGCTAATATTCATGAGTCCACCATCAGGAGAACAGGATTGCAGGGTTGCAAGGAGGATGATACTGCTCTTCTGCAGTTTGCTAAAGATCATTTGGACAAGCCATATGTCTATTTGATGTGTTATCATATTTATATTAAATATGTTCTGTGGATCAATAAGACTAAAATAAATATTTTGGATCGAATGAGAAGTGTTATGTCTCGAGAATGAAAGAACCGTATCCCATTTCAGGAACATGGTGGTGGTAGTATCATGGTTTGGGTCTGTTTTTCTGTATGTGAGCCAGGACCGCTTGCTATAATGGACTGAACATTGAATTCTGAATTATACCAGCTAATTCTAAAGGAAAATGTCAGGACATCTGTCTGTAAACTGAATCTCAACAGAATATGGTTCTGGTGTGGTCCTCTTCATTTGTTTTTAGGACTTGTGTGAAAATCTGTTTGTTATAGGGCATAATTATGCAGAAATAGAGAATCTACTAAAGGGTTCACAAACACCACTATATATATCAAATGTGGGCCAAAAATGGATGAACATTAAGGGCAGATGTGGGCCAAGGTGTTACATATCAACATGCAGGTGTTGGCAAAGCATTCATGCCAAAATTGGACCTTGAGTGAAAGTGAACTGGGTGATGTGATTCAGACTCAACAGGTTGTTTAAAGCCCAGCTATGGCCTGAGTGATTTTTGCTATCAAATGGTAAAGAACTGTCTCTGACAGTCTCTGAATGTAGTTTGAATGATCCAGCTGTTGTTTGTTCACAATGAGAGTGTTTACACCTACCTTTTAATATCACCAAATGAAATCCAGGATGAAACATCCTGTAAATTGCAACAATACTACCAATGATGATATGCTGCATCTGCTTTTATTTAGACTAGACTAGAATAATTAAGATATTCATTTGGTTCACTGACGTGATCAATTTATTGTGTTTGTTACCTAAAATAAGATGCAACCCATTTTATAACATTGTCAGCCTCTATTACCTCTAGTCCCTCTTGGCCCTGTGATTGAATAACAGATTTGCAGCATCTCTCACTGTGTCCTAAAAACACCAATCATGACACATTTTTCACCCAGCACCACAGTCCAGAGTCTGAGCTCTGTGAGATGAGGAAGCAATCTGAGAGTGTGATCGCACTCTCCTCCTGTCTGTCATCATGAGGAGCAATAAACATCAACCGACTCAACTGAGAACTGCTGGAGAAGTGCAAGGCCCACAATCAAGCAGAAGAAGGGAAAACATGACCCAAAAGACTTCAGATCTTATAGTTACATAATGTATAGATGAGCTTCATGGGTACCAAATTATTTCATAGTTAGGGAAGGTATGGCAACCACTGTAAACATCACAATGTTTGATCATTTCATTTCATTGTATTACAAAGTTATTCATTATCTCACAATTACTGATACCCATAACATTTGTCAGAACAATGATAACTTGCAATCATATCTCTGGGAAAGTACATACATATTTTTAAGTGATAGTTTAGACATTTTTAGATAGTTTTCATGTACAAAATGTATGATCATGTGAAATGTATATTAAGTTAAAAATTAAAGTTATTATATTCATATGATGTCACATGTTTACTTGTGATTATTGGGTTTTAAGACATTCAGATGATTACCTACTAGTGCTTTTATAGTCTGAACACTAAACCTGCAGTCTAAAGGGTTAATAGACTTCCTAGCATTCATTCCACTGAAGTCATTGCAGCAGCATCATAATATGATGAAGAGTAAAGGATTTAAATGAACTGAATTTTAATTTGCAGGTTGTTGATGTATAACATTAACTCAACTTTATCCTGCAGGATTTCTTTTTGGCTGAACATTTGTAAACCCCATTCTTACAGAATGAAGGCGAGTGCTGCTGGAATAGCTTACTTGACTATACTGTGTTTCTTATTATCCTCAGTATTGTACTGGTTGGTGCCATACTGTTTGTTTTGCCTGTTGGTCCAGTCGTTCATACTGTGTTTTCTTTTATATTTACTGTATTGTACTGTTTGAACTTGTGTTATATCGTTATCCTGGAGGAATGTTGTTTCATTGCATTGTTTACTTGTAGCTAATATGACAATAAACCTCACTTGACTTGACTTGAATGGGTTTTGTAGGTATTTCATAGATGATTCTGTTTTATAAATGAATGTGAAGAGACAATTAAAGTTGAAAATATCATCTCTAATATATGATATGAAGGCTTTATACTAATTAAATGTTGCTACTAGAACAGAAAGTCCAAGAACATGTGGTATTTAGATTAGATGCAACATAGACAAACACCTCTCTCCCACGCACCAGGGCTTTACAAGCAGCTATAAGAAGGTTTGAGTGTTTAGAGAAGTGTCAGCTGCCTGTGTGAAGAGCTCTGGCAGTGTGCTTTTTCACTCGGGAAGTGCAGTGTCTCACACCTCCGTGCTATAAAGCCTGGAGAGATCGCGCGTGGGACAACACTCTCAGCCACCCGCGGTGACGGCCTTCTCATCTCACCATTTATACTGCCTCCTTCCCACCCTGCTCACCCAGCATGGGTTATTACTCTGCCTCAGCATGTGTCTGCTGCCAAAATAACAGCAGCACCCTGGCCACAAGCCCTGAGGGCAGCAGTGCATTACCAAACTCTTTAGTCCTTGAGCTCCAGTACTCATTGAATTCAAGTCTAGGGTCAGTTTCAGATAGTCTGTATTGATGCACCTAATACATTGAGATTAATAATAAATGTAGCTTTGAAGCTGGTGTTTGGTAGTATAGAAAAGCTCAGAGGAAAATATTTTGCTCAGATGTTGCTCTTTGAAGGCTCAGGCAACATAATAGAGATTCTCTTAAAGTTCTTAATGAGAAATAGCATGAGTAATACTTCAGGCCCAGAAAAAATATAGCATCAATACTGAGAAGATGGTGGAGCTCATATTGAGACTCCTGTCTTTAATAAACATGGTAGTTATTAGCAGATCATATCTGAGAACAAAATGAGACTTAAATACAAAAATAAGACAAATATTCAAGTCTTTTTCTCAGGAGAAATACTGTGTCTGTGCTGTAGGAAACTTCAGCTAATGTTTTCTTTCTGTTTCCGTCTGATCTCACTGCTGTCTTGGAGAAACTGAGATGTTAAGGAGATCTCTTTTACGAATTTTCTTTCCTCTGTGTATTTCTACAGAAAAGGAAATCTAATTGGTAAATTCCACCTGAAATGTATTCAACTGTTTTGTGTTTCTACTTTTTTCCCTGCTATTGCCTATGAATAGTACTGAACAGTAAAAACCTAAAAAATGGCCATGCTGTTTTCTGATTCAGCAATTCTCATATCTTGACCCCAATTTTCATGGTTGACCCCAATGTGTCACATTTGGAAGGGGTAGGGGCAGAATTTAGTAGTAAAACCATCAAACAGGAAGAAGCTTAAATTGTTGACCTCTCCAGTGCACTGCAATACATAACTTATACAATACAATATCTTTTAGCTAACAACTGTTGTTGTTTTTGTCTTAAGAAAATAATTATTCTCTCTGGTAACACAGTCAAAGGTCTCAAGGTCATGTCATGCCAAAACTCCAACACTATATCAGATTTTATGTTTTCCTCTTTAATATGCCACAATTTTTTTCTCAATCTTCACAAAAATTGGCACAAATAGTCTTCATAGGAAGTCTAACATTAGTTATTTATCGCCTGTTTAACTGCTAAATCATTGGGCCGTTACAGCTAATCGAAATTGGCAGCAAAGACAGCAAACAAAATGTGTGCTCATATCACAGCCAGTCTTCTGTCAACTGATATTTGCTGTAAGTGCTTACAACCATGTTCTTGCTATAATAACATTATTTTTCCACGACAACTCAGGCCTGCTGGGCTGCTTGTCTTCCACAAGGCTGCTTGCGGCTACATTCATCCCTGTATTTGTGGTTGAGCTATGAGGCTAACAAGTAACAAACATATGTATATATCTGAAGTTATTAAGTTAACTTAACTCTAAACACTGTATAATAAACATCTTTAAAATGTTCCAGATCAAGGCTAAATGATCAAACTTTAGACATCTGAAGTGTATTTGCTAATTTTCTAACACTTTGAAAGCCCCCACATTAGCCATATTAGCCACAATTGACATTAGCTAATTTTGTAACAATTGGTAGGGAAAGCCTAGTCTTAGATTAGTCTCAAGAAACTCATGTAAAATACAGCATGTTGACTGGGTTTATCACTGGAGTTAGTCAGTCAAGATACTCTGTCCTGCTAGCATCTAGATGTGTGTGTGTGTGTGTGTGTGTGTGTGTGTATATATATATACAGAACTCAGAGAGAACTCAGCAGAGTGATTCAATGTAAATATGGATTTCTGTAGATGATTCATCCCATCAGAGAGGCAAAAATGGACTTAGAGTTCTCCTGTGGCAACTGAAAACCCATCAGTCCAAGCCAGTTGGCTCAGTTCCATCCTGAAGTCTAACCCTATTGTGTACATTGGTAGATTAGTCACCAGAACAGTTGCCTAATTGATGTAATCAATGCTTGTTACCAACCCCTGAGCTTCTTTTCCGTTTGCTTACGCAACTACGTCTTTTCTTTTGAGCTTAAATATGTGGCCTCCAAATGTGTGGGCCGTTCTCATACTTTTGTAGAAAGAAAGCTCACATGCTTTTCCTTATTTAACAGTGAGCAGACTGATGTCAGTAGCCAAGGTTGCTGTTGATGGCGTAGCTTCTGTTTGGACGCAGACATTACTCACTGGTTCTACAGATTCTCAGATATGAGTAAGTGCATGTGCTAAAGTGGGGTTACATTGAATTCTCGGCTTATAGACATGATTCACAACAAGGCTGCACTGGCTGGCCCTACAGTCTTCAGATATTGGTAACTCAGACTCTGCCATCACATGCTTGTTCTTTTTCCCAGTTGTGACGCAAGTATTTACGTGCATGGTCTTTGTAGTGAGCATGATCTATTTTGGTCTGTCTCTTCCTACCACTGTGATTACAGATGCAGGCAAATTCGTAATCTATGAAGGATTTTCACTTATTATCTGTCATTGACTGAAAACATCTTTTCCGCCAAACATGTCATAAGGATCAAGGTTAGTAACAAGTTTGAAACTCATGAATGAATGAAAGAATGAGGTGAATGACGAACACAATAATGTTCTCCCACTTGTAGTGATGACTTGAAATGACATTCTGTTAAGAGGTTAAGTTCTCCCTCTCTGTCCAATAGGTTTTTCTCATTGTTTTACTATTATTAATAAATGGCTGCCTAGAACCTGATTTTTTTTTTTCAAATATTTCCCTTTTTATCCCTTTCACAATGTAGTAGTAGCCAGTTAGCCCATCTCATCCATTAAGACTCAACACATCACTTTTGCAATGTCCCTGATTCTAGGAAGTTGAAGATGAGCACAAGCCTCCTCCACTGCATGTAACGCAGCCACCACCTCTTTTTGAACTACTGCTGATTCAAACTCGCAATCCTCTGTTCATAGTGTCAGCGTCTTAACCCAGAACCTGATTATTTTGTCCACCAATCATTTTATCTTGTGAATGCATTCTAGACACACAAAGCAGTTTGATATTTGAAAGAAACACTATAAAGTCAGTTCAACCACCCTAATTGTGAAATATCTACCTGGATGATGTGATGGCAGCCAGTCATCACCAGCACTGTCCATTACAAATAATGTTATGTAATAAAATAAGTTTGGGAGGGGGACCACATAACTCTGCCTCTCATTCATTCATGTCCTATATAAACTCCTCCATTCTACCTGCTCCTCGTGATGAAAACTTCACACCCATCACCACCCCAGCACCTCCAGGTTTGAAGGTGGGATGATCAAACTTTTGAAAAATGTAACATTGTTTCATTTCCCCCAATTATGCAAAAGTTTGGTCACCCCTGGCCCAAAAAAAATATTTAATGATGTTCAACGCTATTGTTATGCCATTTATACAATAGAAGCCAAGCTCTAAAAATTGCTGGATTAAAAACCAGCTTTGGGTCTAATATGAATGGACCCACCATGGGTTATTTCAGTGTGCTGGGTTCTTCTGTCACTTTAACTCATTGTTTGAAGACATTGCGTTTAGCCGTCTCTAATCAAATCAGTTTCCTGATTAGATAAATGGATGGATGGGATGGATGTTGTAGACCACTGATGAGGTAGCAATTACTTTCAAGCCAGCTGTCTTACTTTTTTCCCTACTAGTGTATGCTGGTCATGGATTCAAATGTGAGTCATACTCATAACTCATTCCACTCATAATATTTGATGACAACAGCTAGTTTACACTACAGGGTAAAAAATATTCCAAACCAAAATAGTAAAAGATGAAGATTTTAATGGTCCTACCAACAAATCATTGGTCAGAAAGAAGTAATAAAATTCTGAACTGAGCTACCATTTATTCAAACCTGCAGTGAACTGCTGAGGGTAAACACACTTACAAAGTCTTCATGCATGCAAAGATACAATCATGAATATATTGAAATGTTTCATATAAAAATGTAAATAACACAAAATAACACATCATTTTTAATGATAAGCCACATCTCATGCAGCTCTTAAATAGAAGCAGGAGTGACAGAGATCTACAGTCATCTACAATACAGAGTCCCTATGTAAACAAGCATCAGCGTAGGTTTGAATATGGAATGTTGGGACATGTTCCTACCAATATTTAAGGAAAATTCACGTAGTTTAAATAATTATGTTAGCGGATAATTCTGATTGTGCCTCCCTACCTGACTGACTGAAAATGAGGGGCTATCTGAGGGTCATGTGTAAATAGTGTCCTTACTGTCAGACACAGAGGAGGCTGATTGGTGTGATAAAGGTCATTTATCAGGGCTGTCAGTTCACATACCTCAACCACTGGTCAAAATATAGTCCTCCAAAAAAAGGGACATCAGGAGCTTTTTCACCCCCAAGAGCATACATCACAGCTAGCAAACTAACTAGCCAGTAGTCACATTCATTTAACCTGAAAACCTGCTGCCTAACATCACCAGCCTTTCCACTGTTATATCATCTGATACAAGTTAACCATATCAGCTAACATTAACTAGGAAGCTAACCCTGACCTCTGTCATGTATAGGTCAGTCAGGTTGCTAGTAGGAGTTAGCAAAAAATGGTTAGAAATATATTGTTATGAGTGGAATTTGAGTCTGGAAATGATCTCTGTTAATGACTTAGCTTGTATACACTGCAGGAAACACAGCAGCAGTATAAAGATACAGCGCAGGCTGTAAACAAGTGTATCTACAGTGTTTGAAATTCAATGATAAGGATGCATTATCATTATGGTTAGTCTAAGGATGGTCAGTCAATATGACCTTTGAAAGTAAACATTTGGTCATTTGGAGTTTATTTTGAAAAACAAATCAATAATAAATGCTCTAAATAAACAAAAAAGATGAAGATTAAGCTTAATATTTGATTCTTATTTTCCAGTAGGGGACATACTTTGGTAAATACAAATCATGATTGGTTTCAACAGAGCAGTCATTTGAAGCTCTATTAAGATTTTAGGTTTGTGTAGTGTATCCATGGCTTTACTGCACCTGGAAACAGTACATTCCAGCATGGAGGCACTTCCCCCCCTGCCTGGAATCAGGTGGTCTCTGGAGAGTGGGTGGTCTGAAAAGCATAATGTAAAGGGGAAGATGAGAGGGAGAGGGAGAGAGGGAGAGAGAGAGGCCGCTGAGGTAGAACTACGTGACTTGAAACCCAATAAGGATTTCTCTCTCGTTCTCTCTCACTGTCTAATTTTCCCACATTTTTTTCCTAACTCTCTCTCTCTCTCTCTCTCTCTCTCTCTCTCTCTCTCTCTCTCAGCAGTCATGGCAGACTGTACAGTGATTAATCGCTGGTGCATTTTCAGGTCACACAGGGAGACGAGTACAGATATGAGCTGAGAATCTGAAAGTAAACAGCTTCACTCCTCCGGCTGGGCAAAGTCTCTCTGATAGCGGCAGGGCTTAGATCCATCTATCAATCACACCACCACAAGACATGTTTGACCACTCAACACATCAATCCAAGCAATCTGTCACATGCAAAGCACACTGCCATAAATGTGGGGCAGGCCTTTTTGTTGTAGCAGCTCATAATCGTGAAAATAATGGATGTATCAGGCAGCAGATGGAGCAAGTCATGATTTAGCATTATGGTGCTGCTGGTGCAGCATAAACACCTGATCCAGATCCAGTCACTGGGCATATATTTCAAGAAAAGCCTTCAGATTATTTGGTGACTCTGTAAGACTAGTGTTTTTTGATGGGAAATAGTCTAGTAAACTAAAATTTAGTGTAACAAACATCTCACAGAAGTATTTACCCATGTAACTACAGACAGTGAGGAACATGCTGAGATTCTTGTTTAGACAAACCTCTCATGTTCTTTTATGTTGTGTTTTGATCACATAGACCCATGAATGTTTTTTCCCGCCATTTGTTTGATATTTTTGTGCAAAAATACATACATTTTACTTGTTCAGACCAATATGAGAACTCTTACAGGATGAGTTCTGACTGGCTTCTGCTTTGAAAGAGCGGACCCCCTTTGTTGAAGATCGATGTACTGGGAAATGGACTTACAGAGTATGGAGGACAAGGGGTTATGAAGACATCATGGGAAAGGTACACATGGGAACTTATTAGGCCTAGGACTGGAAGGAGGAGTGGCTTTGAGCTCTGAAACCTAAGTTATTTCATAACTCCATATATAATTAATTTTAGGAGTACTCATACTGGAAGTATTTTTCCATTATTAGTGTCCATAAGTGGAACTTTATACATTTGTCCAATGAGCTGAATCATTTTGCCTGGACACACTGACTGACAGCAAACATCTCTCTAAAGCACTGTTCAAGCAAGGAAATAGTCTTTAATATACAGCACCCTCCATAATTATTGGCACCCCTGGTTAATAAGTGTTCTTTGGCTTCTAATATTCATTCATTCATTCATTCATTATCCCACCCGCTTAATCCTTATCAGGGTCGCGGTTAGTCCCCTACCCCTTCACTGGGCGCAGGGCAGGGCATTACACTATTCAACCAAGCCCAGGACAGGGCGCCAATCCATCACTGGGTGTACACATATGCTCAGATACACACACACACACACACACTTACGGACAATTTAGAGTACCCAATCCACCTGACCTCCATGTTTTTGGACTGTGGGAGGAAACCAGAGTCCCCGGAGGAAACCCACGCAGACACGGGGAGAACATGGAAACTCCGCTCAGATGTGGCCTTGAACCCAAGACCCCAGCGCTGAGAGGCGAATGTGCTAACCACTAAGCCACCGTGCCGCCCGCTTCTAATATTTTTTTTAAAATAAAAACATTATTTGGCGGGGAAAAAATCACACATTAAGAAATAAATCTTTTGAATGAAATCATGTGTGCCACAATTATTGGCACCCCTGGTTTTAGTACTTTGTACAACCAAGAAAACAGCACTTAATCTTCTTCGATAACTGTTCACAAGATGGGAGAATACAGAAAGAGGGATCTTCGACCATTCCTCTTTGCATAACCTCTCTAAATTTTCCAGAGTCCTGAGTATTCTCCTATGCACTCTCCTCTTCAGCTCACCCCACAGGTTTTTTATTGGGTTGACTTTTGGGGACTGAGATGGCCATGAGAGGAGCTTGATTTTGTGCCTTGTGAACCATTTTTGAGTAGATTTGGCCACATGTTTAGGGTCATTATCTTGCTGAAAGACCCAGTGATGACCCATCTTCAGCTTTTGGGCAGAGGCCACCAGTTTCTGATTTAAAATGTCCTGATATTTCAAAGAGTCCATGATCCCATGTATCCTTACAAGGTTCCCAGGTCCTGTGGAGGAGAAACAGGTCCACAGCATCACTGATTCTCAGGCATACTTAACAGTGGGCATGAGGTGTTTTTCTGCGTACTCATCCTTGGTGTTACGCCAGACCCACTTAAGAGTGTTTCTTGCCAAAAACTCTATTATGGTCTCATCTGACCAAAGCACACGGTCCCAGTTAAAATCCCAGTACTGCTTGGCAAACTCCACCTGTTTACGATTAAGAGTATAACTCAGAAAAGGCTTTCTCCGTGTATGCCTCCCAAACAGCTTGTTGGCATGTAGATAGTGCCTGATGGTTGTTTGGGAGACCTTGTAACCCCAAGATGCTACCATTTGATTAAATTCTCTTACAGTGAGCTTTGGAGAACTTTGTACTACTCTTACCATCCTTCTCACTGTGCGTGGTGGCAAGATACACTTGTGTCCTCTTCCAGGCTTGTATGTCACAGTTCCAGATGTTTTGAACTTTTGTGTGATTGCTCTGACTGTAGATAAGGGCATCTGCAGGTGAGTGGCTATTTTCTTGTAGATATTGCCTGATTTATGAAGGTCGACACACATTTGACTTACTTGAATAGTGTGTTCTCTTGTCTTTCCCATGTTTAAGAGTGAGAAAGAAGAATAGGCTTCTGTGTAACGCCATATTTATACCCCAGGGAAACAGGAAGTGATGAATTACTAATTAAAGGTTCCTAGATACTTTGATCCACTTTATAAACTACCGTAGAAATGACATAAATGGTTCAAATACATTTATTTCCAAGAAATTGTTAAGGGTGCCAATAATTGTGGAACAGGTCATTTTATGGGAAATAATTATTTCTTAGTCAGAAGAATTTCTTAGTAATTTTTCTTTCTTTCTTTTTTTTTTTTACTTCAGTTGAAGGTTGCTATTTTCTAAACTTTTTTCAGAGTGAGATTATGCTTCTGCAATAAAAACATAATTTTACTTTAAGGCTTTTAACATATTTTAACTAGAGGTGCCAATAATCATGGAGGGTGCTGTAATCTGTAAGACTAATGATGGGCAGACTTGTAGAGCACAAAGGAAAGTTTGTATAATTTTACCAAATTCCCACAAATAATCCAAACTGAAAGGTCATGGCCCCAGCATTATTTTAGCATTTATGTGACAATGACACAACTTCCTTTTTCTCACTTCACTCAGAAGATTTTCTCACTGAAAACAAAAGCCCGCACTAATCAAAGCCTGGTTAAGTCTGGTCTATCAACCAATCACTCAAACACTGAATACAGCTGTTACAAACCACAAACTATTCATCACATGTCCACTGTGGCCAGTGTTGGGGATGGCATGGTATAAAGTAATGCATTACAGTAATGTGATACTTTGTGATGAATATAAAGCATTACAGATGAAAGTCTTGTAATCACATTACAGTTACTGACCTCATAAGAATGTGTTGTGTTCATTACCAATTTGTCTCCAAAAGAACAATATTTATTATGTTTTGAATCACTTTAAACATATTTTTGTGAATCTTTTGTTTCTGTCCCATACTGCTGTATGTAATATGACTGCACTTGTACTGCCTGACACATTACTGCATGATTTGAATTGTGAATATAAGCAGGAAAACAAAACTTGCCACTTAAAAACTCATATTTCAGATTAACAATTTCAATAAAAAGCTCTGTGGATGGATGGATATGATATCCGTGCTGAAGAGAGAAACCGAGTTTCATCTAGTCAGGCCAAAGATGTTAATTGATAATAATTACTAATTGATCATAGTAATCAATAATAACAGATTTTTACAGGAAGTAATGAGTAAAGCAACAATTTCAGAAAGTAATTAGACATTTTAATATATTATTTTTTTCAATCAAAGGAAAATACCTCAACACTGGCTGAAGAGAAAACAGCTCCACTGAGATTGTGGGGAATTTTATTTTTATAGAGCTGAGATAACAGAAATAAGCAATTGTTAGTGAAAAGAGTTCATAAAACTTTTATATGGCAGTCGGGCTGCAGCCAACAGTGAGGCAGAGACATATCAGTCAAAACATGTCTGAGTAATAGAATATGAGCAGAAAGATAAGACCATGAATTCCAGTGATATCTTCACTTCTGTAAAGTTCTTCCTCGTGGACAGTACCGCACCTTGCTCAATACTTTTATAGCACACCCTCAGACAAGGGAGTATCTATAGCTGCCTTGATAAAAACTCATTTAGCTGGCAAGCTCTGGCTAACCATCATTATATCAAATTATTATTTACTAGTAATAACCGTGACCAAAGTCACTCTTGTTATATGATATTAAACCCAAAGCTAAACAATGTCCTACAGTTGTAAATAAAGTTAAATAGATCTGATGTCCTACATGTACAACATTCTGAAATTGGCCATGGGTTTATTCTTTTTATTTATTGTTGACATAACAGATGCTATTTTCCTGAGATAATGTCATTATTTTTGACATGAGGGTATTAGTTTTTGATAAAGATTGATATTAAACAATCTAAATAATAGCTTATAATCATTAACTTGTGTGTAAATCAATGTGAGTTTTAACTATTTATCTGCATGTACACACTGCATATTGTCCTCATAGTTCTGGTTCTGTGAAATCAAATGGAAAGAATGCTCCATTTTGGAGAAACTGCATGACATCGTGGGCTGTCTAGCTGATGGGTTTTTCTTGATAGCGTCCCTCAGTGGGCTTTAATCTGAGAGTCTGGTCAGTAGTACTGTAATGGGGCCCTTGTTTGCTGTGGAACAATCTTTGTGTTTGCTTGGAGAGTATAAATAGCTCTGAGATTTACATTCATGGCTGTAGACAACATGAAAGGGGGAAAACCGTGAGAGCATCCATATGTTTAAGCAGGATGGCCCCGCAGCTCATGACAGCTTTGAACTCAAATTAACTGTTATAACAAAATAGCAACAGAAGAAACTTTTCCTGAGATATCTCCATAATTATCTCAAGCTAATTACTTAAAAATATGATGTAATCTTGTGAAAACAATGTTTGTTGTCATTACATTAATAATTGACTTGTTATCACTGGAAAATGAAGTAAATAAAATGGATGAATTCACAAACTTTAAAGGCCAAATTATTGGCCAGTTGATAAATATTCAACATTCATGACAGACAAGGGAAAAAACTGCTATGGTGTTGCAGACTTTCTGAAATTCTGAAATGGTGCAGATGTTGTACACTCTGATTGGAAAGAAAGTCAGGGGTAGGCAACTCCAGTACTGGAGTGCCAGTGTCCAGCACAGTTTGGTGATCCTAATTGCCCGCTGAGTTGAATCAGGTGTGTTTGATCAGGTAGATCACCAAACTGTGCAGGAAACCATCACTCCAGGACTGGAGTTGCCTACCCCTGGTCTAGAGTATTGCTGCGGTGACTTGTTTTTAGCCTATATTGTATCTAGATGGACAGATATGAGGAGAGACTGGCTATGTCAGGGACGAAATGTTGGTTTCAGAGGTGGGAGAGACATGATTTTGGTTGGGGGGGCTGGAGCACTTTTTAGTAATTATCAGGAAATATTAATACATTACTTAAAAATAAAATATTCATAATATTTTATTAATAACTACTACTTTCTATTAATTGTTATTAGTAATAATAAAATAATAACATTGATATTGATATTAGTTATTAATAAATTGTTAGTACATTATTAAATATTAATAAACTGTTAAAAGCATGTTGCATAAAATTATCACTCAAGTATGTATTTCACCTTGTTTGTCAACCAATTTTACACTTATTTTTTGAATGTATGGCCAATAGACCTCATTTACACAGAATTATACTTAGAATGATACAGTATATACAGATTACCTACACAGAACGATAAGATCTGTTACTGCTTTCTGATTGACTGTTTGCAGTGAATTTCGAGTGCAAGAGCATAAAAATAATTTGAGTGCACAAGCACATTCCGCTAAATGGAAGAAAGAAAATCAATGAGTGCTGAGTGAATTGCGGTCTCACACTTAAAATGTGAGCTCTTGACTTTTTAGCAGTGAACCGGATGGAGTGACAGCGGGGACAGCCAATTACACATTAGCAACAAATGACAGAGCCAACTGATGAGCTTGTCAGCGCTCTAAAGGGAAACAGGCTTCAGCTTGAGCTGCCTGTTTTCCGCTTGGTCCTAGTGCTCAACCCGTCTCCGTTTAATATAGAGTAACATTGTTTTTGGATGTTAAAAACTGCAGGGGAGTGAAAGGAAAAATAAAGCTCTGCAAATAAAGCAAAACTACCTCAAGGGCGCTAAACGCAGAGGCTCTACCATTTCCTGAGGTGAACTGCCACCTCTACAGGTGCAGCACAACATCTGGGGAGCCACTATAGAACCTAAGTGCCACTTGAGGAGACCTTGAGCTGAACAGCCAAATCGTCCCAAAAAAATAACAAAGAAAGTAAGGTTCCTCACAGCATGGTGCACTTTACAAAGTTCAGCAGCAGATATTTTGTTGTTTAGGGGTGTTCGAGTGGTGTTAAAGAATGTGGACAGAGATGACGTACCTGCACTCCCCATGTTTTACTTGTGCTTGTCTGTATCAGCATGCCGACTTTTTTTTTCTTTTTGGCATTTTCACCACATTGCACAAAGATTAACATAGGAGCAGAATTCCCGTTAACCAAAAAATTACTTGTCATCAGTGAGTACATTGCTCTGTCAAATGATGGCATTGTTAAACTAATAAAATGCAGAGTCTGCTTTTGACATGTAAATAAGCCAATAGTTGCAGTATTAAGGTGCGTTGTAAACATGTCTGTCCAGGCATTGCACCAGACGGCAGACAGGGAGCTAATAAACTGGACTGTCCATCCTAAAGTCAGATGTGTGGTAAACCTAATCATTAGTTTTAGCTAGCTAGCTTTTGTGTTTTGCAGCTTGGCTACTTTACTGTGCCTTAGCCCAGTAGCTAAAGATGCTAGCAAAGAGAAATAAGGTGTTGGGCTGTTGGTCAAAGGGGTCCGTTTCTCAGTGCTTACTATTGACACTATTGTGTCACTGTCGTCTTTCTCTGTTAATCTGGTGGAAAAGATCAGCTGCAGCTGCCAGGCAATGAGCACCTGCCTCATCCAGAACCTCACAGAGGCTAACACTGGAGCAGTGAAGGCACAAAATGTTCTCTCTGATATTCTCTGTATGACCGGAAAGTCAATGAGGATGACACTCTGCCTCTCTCTTTTCTCATTTTCTGTCTTTTTTGTCTGTATACATTCCACAGTAGCAAAAACACACATTCAGGAGAGGCTTTTTGTGCTTGACAGAGCAATGCTGTAAGATATTAAGTGGCTAACTGTTCAGGCTAATGCTAATTCAGTTAAGGAACATTTATAGGATCCCCACAGAGACAGAGAATTAGAAAGTGATAGTATAAAACCTTCCACATAACAATAGGGAGAAATACCCGTGCAGGAAACATTTAACCACAAGAGCTTCTGTATAGTCAACCACACAGTCTGTTGCTATAGAAGACGAAGGGAAACTGCTGCAGTTTTACCATGGCATTTGTCAGCAGACCTGCATGAACGTCACAGATAAAAGAGAGGAGAAATTTGCGTTGCTCACATTTAGCCTACACATTACACTAAAGATATGACTAGCACCCTTCCACTAACAACAAAGCACCCAGAGTGCTAATTGCGTTAGCTATTAAACAAAAGACAGTGAATCAGTAAATTTCCCCAAGAGAACACTTATGTCTTCTTTTGAAAATGAGTATGTTGCTATGTTGTTTTTTCTTCAGAGCAGAAAGTTGGGAAGTGTTTGCAGAAACAGACCTGGGGCAGCCCCAGCTGGCAAGAAATGGCTGGCGGCCATCTTACATTCCTTAACCTCATAAGAGCACAGCTGTGTACTGCAGATCATCAGAAAAGCTCTTTCCCCTATCTTCTCTTTCTCTCTTAATTTATTTTGCTTTCTTTCTTTACAAAGGTTTCTATCTATCTATCTATCTATCTATGTCTGTCTGTCTGTCTGTCTGTCTGTCTGTCTGTCTACCCACCCACCTACCTACCTACCTAGCTAGCTAGCTATCACTTCGTTTTTCCTTTCTGTCTCTCAATCTATTTACCTACCCATTTCTTCAATTTTTCTTTTTCTTTCTTTCTTTCTTTCTTTCTTTGCCTATTTATTCCCATCCTCATTTTTAAATTCTTTATTTACCTTCTTTTGTATTTATATCTTTCTTTCTCGGTAAATCTGTATGTTTATACACAAACATACGCACAAACAGACGCAGAAGGGTTTTCCTCTGACTCAGGCAGTAAGGGGCTGGCCCTCCTCCTCCTCCATTCTCCCTGGTTCTCTATGTTTCGTTTTCGTCTCTTGAGAGTGTCATGCGTGCTAGCCTCCCTCGATTACAGTGTGATCTCCAAAAGTGAGAACCTCCCACTCTTCTGAAAGTCTTGTCTGAAAAACCCATGGAATGAACCTAACAAATAAACAACTCCCACATCTTCCAGGGAATTATAGCATATGTTCATAAGGCTTCAGCCAATGGCCCTTTAAGGCTGGTAGCGAATGATGTAGGTGGATCTTGTGACAAAAATATGTAAAGTGGAATATATTCATATGCTAAATAAATTTTTTGATGAGTAAATCATGCACCAAGGTTCTTCAATCAGGTTGCTTTTGTTCACACATCAGTAAGCAGTGATTCTGTAGCGTATGACTCAGTGGACTCAGTGAAGAAGCAAGATGCTATTTGACTATATATATATATCATATAAGCATAGAATTTTAATAATCATGGAATCAGTTTATCTAAACTTTGCACTCATCAAAGTAGCACCTTTGTCAGATATAACAGCTGAACACACTCGTGACATTCTTTCTACAACAGACATTCTTCAGACAGTTCTTCACTAATCTGCTGCAGAACATCACATAAATGTTGGCACTTGTAGGTTTGCTTTGCTTTTCACTTCATCACAAATCAGCTGGATGGGGTTTAAGTCTGGAGACTGTGCTCCACTCCAAGTTTTCAAGCTGACCATCTTGTTCTTTTTTCCTGAGGTGGTTCAGGCAGAGCTTGGACTTATGTTTTGGGTCATTATTTTCCTGTAGGATGAACCCCTGAACAACTAGGTGCCTACCAGAAACATTCTAAAACTGTTGTAATACTTTTGACCGATAGTGTACATAAATATGTACAGTGAGGAAAATAAGTATTTGAACACCCTGCAAATTTTCAAGTTCTCCCACTTATAAATTATGGAGGGGTCTGAAATTTTCATCTTACTTGCATGTCCACTGTGAGAGACATAATCTAAAAGAAAAAATAAGGAAATCACAATGTCTGATTTTTTAATCATTTATTTGTGTGTTACTGCTGCAAATAAGTATTTGAACACCTGCCAATCAGCAAACATTCTGGCCCTCAAAGACCTGTTAGTCCACCTCTAAAAAGTCCACCTCCACTCCACTTATTATTCTAAATTAGAAGCACCTATTTGAGGTTGATAGCTGCATAAAGACACCTGCCCACCCCACACAATCAGTAAGACTACCAACTACTAACATGGCTAAGACCAAAGAGCTGTCCAAAGACACCAGAGACAAGATTGCAAACCTTCTCTAGGCTGAAAAGGGCTACGGGG
>BRDA01039295.1:4264-16466 GCA_036984385.1 Crenuchus spilurus
ATCCCCCCCCCCCCCCCCCAGTGAAAGGAAACCGATATTCACACCTCCACCACCAGAAGGATGTTCTTTTACCAGGGGACCATCCCCCCACCCCTGGACTTCATTTTAACTTGTTTGCTATTTGTTATGTAGTTCCTAGCTATGAAGCTGTGTGAGGCTAACAACTATGCATTCAAATCAGAATACTATGACCACCTCTGGTCAGCCCAGGATGTCACAGATGAAACATACATGAGTAAATAAGTGAGCACACCAGTCAGTTGCAGCAGAGTGTAAAACAGTCATCATAGGTTAAGTTGATCTGATTGACATTCAAAAGCCCAGGGTAATATGGTACGGGGAGAAGTGGGGTAGCATCTCAGAAACCACTTACTTTTGTGAGGTTTAGAACCCTCTGTAGTAAAGGTGTACCAAGATTGAACTTCTTGTACATTGTGTTCATCCCAAAAGCATAATAGTAGTGCCCCATGGGCCACTGATGCCAGTGGTACAGAGTGCTCTGTTACAGTTGGAATGGGCACACATGCTTCTGGGTATCTTCTGTCACCTAATACAGTCTATACCATGATGTCTCGCTAGTGTCATCTGAGCCAAGCATGGTTATTCCCACTATTAGGTAGATACAGTGGCAGACTTGACCACGCAGTTGCTTTGGGCCCCAGAGACCAGGGGGCCCCCTGCTGTTGGCAGGTTTGCAAAAAACGCATAATTGTTTTTGTTGTTTCACACTCAAGAGATACCGTACAAGACGGGTGTAATTTGTGAGTGGGGGTGGGGTACATCTTCTTTTTCAAAAGACAGTTTTGGTTCTCTGCAGATTTTTCTGTCCAAAAACAGTGTTACGCTATATTAAAAAGAGACGGGTCAAGCACTAGGACCCAGCAAAAAACGGCCACTCAGTCTCAGTTAGGCCACCCACAAGCTCCTCAATTGGCTCTGCCGTTTAATGCTAATGTGTGATTGGCCATCCCATAGGTCACTCCATCAAACCTCTGGACTTGCAAACCAGTGTTTTACTATTTGGCCAGCAGTCCATGTTCTCCTGACACTGTAAGTTGTTAACATGTACGTTTGTTCTGCCTGTTTCACATCAGATAGATGTATTTTTAATATCAGAGGTTTCATATTAAAACATTAACATTAGAATCCGTGTCTGTGTGCGTGTGTCTACCAGTCTGTGATAAGCCACCATTTACATGCCTCTAAGTTTAACTATTATTCAAATATTTCAGAACTTCTGCTTATTTTTACTTATCTATACAGTCCAAACATAAGTGTAACATTGGTGTTAGTGAATTGGAGTGAAGTTGATTATCAAGGTGTAACACAGAATTGGGTGACAATTTTATATTACATGCTTTTAACAGTTTATTAATATTTAATAATTAATATTTTATTAATGATTAATATTAATATATTTTATTATTAATAATAATGATTATAGCTATTATTAATATATTATTAATAGTACCTAGTCATTCCTAATAAAATATTATGAATAATAATGTTTAAGTAATGTTTAAAATGTATGTATAATAATTTATATTTATTAATAATGAATAATAATACTTTAATTTATCTTTAAGCCTGTACCGCACCATAACTATAAAAAAAGCATCCATTTTATCAGGGCCCCCAGACATGACATTGTTTGGGGCCCCAGAACTTCCAAATCCGCCCCTGGGTAAATGGTCATAATATTCTGGTATGACTGTGAGGAACTCAAAAGACACCTAAATAGCTTAGTCCTCTCCATAAAAATACATCACCAAACCATCTCTCAAACCACTCAAAATACACCCAGACTAATCAGTGGGGTTTTTTTTAGTCAAAATTTTGCTTCTTTTGTTCATCACTGGAGCTGTGAGGGTAACATTCTCAAGATGATAATAATGTGGAGCACGACATGCGTGGAATTTACTTTACGCTTATTACAAAATACCCCACAACTGCTCAGTCTGGGACTATAACGCCACATGTAAACCTCAAAAAAACCTTTTTAAAAAATGTATTTCCTGCGGTAAAAAGTAAACTCACATATAGACGTCTGCAGACTCAAGCTCAGTGGTTAGCAACCACAAGGCTGGGTGAAGCCTGACAACCAAGAAAACAAACAATCAGCATGATGTTGTTCTGTGTGTCAGGGACCATTATCCACCCAGAAGGAGGGTTTATTAATGTTGTGCCATCAAGTGAATTTGTTGTATTAGAAAGTGAGTTGAGGAGAGACTAAGCCAGTTTTTGAAGATGAGGATGATTAGGCATGGGTACGACATCAAAGTAACATTACTCTTTTAGAGGAAATGACCAGGGAGCTTTTTCTGACCTCAGAGAATCTGGACCTCAGTTTTAAATCTCAGGGGCGTTTATACCGTCCCTGTCTATGCAATGGAGTCTTGGAATTCACACAGAACACAGGAATAGCGCCTCCTGTTGACCACCAACACAACTTCCAGCCTTCACGCAAGCTTTCCCTTCAATGTCTCCCATCCAGATGCTAACCTAATCTCAATGCAGACTATTAGAAACATTTCATATCAGAAAATAAATATAAATAAAAATTTACTGTAAAACTTTTTGTGGAAAAATAAAACTTTTTGTGTAAATTGAGGGTTTATTATTCCCTCCAAGACAACAAAGTTTGGTTTGGTGATAAATATGATGTGTCAAAATTTTCTCACTGAGGCATAAAGACACACACACACACACACACACACAAACACACACACACACACACACACACACACACACACACACACACACACACACACACTGATGGGATGATGAGGTCTATTTGCATACACTAACAGCAGGAAGCTGAAACCTATTTCCTGTCATTTCTAGACCCAGGAAGGAATTATAAGAAAGCACACTCTCAGCACTTCATCACTCCCAGTTGTGTGTTTATTTCATTATTTATTTAATATTTTCCATAAGGCTTCACTCAGCGCAGTCCGAGTGAAAAACGGCAGTAATTACAGGCAATAATTAGTAATCGTTTATACACACACAGGCAGTACCAGTTACTAGGATACAATCAGGTACTAATCACAAATTGCATAACATAATTACAGTGTCAGTAGTAACACAGTCATTTGGGCTACTGAGTGGGAAAGTAATCTAAGCTGATCAGCTTCAGGGGATGCATGAAGATACACAAGCAAAATCATCCCTCTTCATATAACACCACATCCTGTGATGGTCAATGTGTGGTCAGAGTGGTCCAGTCTCATGTTAGCGTAACTGTCAAACTGTCAGGTTTTGCTATACAATCAGTTTAGATTATTCCAGCAGTGAATGTGATTCAGGTTCAAGTCTGCATTTACAGCACATGTCCATATTAGTGGTTGCTTTACTTTATGTTAATGCTAATGCTAATGATGCTAAAAATAGATGAATGCTAGTAGGCAGCAATTAGCATAATGCGACCATCTTTGTGACTATTTGCTTTCATTCCTTTCTTTCTTTCTTTCTTTCTTTCTTTCTTTCTTTCTTTCTTTCTTTCTTTCTTTCTTTCTCTTTTTCTCTCTTTCTCTCTTTCTTTCTTTCTTTCTTTCTTAGCACTGAGTGTAACTTTCCTTTAATACTTAAAAATGGTATAAATACAATTCAGCTATATACAGGTGACAACCCCTTGTTTGGTATGAACTCACAGGTGCCACACAACACTGTGTGTGTGTGTGTGTGTTCTAGTTGAGGGCTGATATATACCTCACTATGAGTCTGAGAGTAAACAGCAGAGTATGTAAAGGAAACATCCTCAATCGCCCACCAAGAAAAATTTCAAAAGTTAACCATCAGCTGGAAAATTGATGCTGACAGTTTTCTGGGTCCAGAAAGAAGCTATAAGACGAGCAAGATTCACGTCTGATGAAGAGGTGAAGATAGAGGTGCATTTGTGGCTCATAGCACAGCCAAAAACTAAAAATGTTTTAATGAGGGAATAAGAAAGCTTGTTGATAGATGGGCAAAGTGTAATGAAAAGCAGATTATGTAAAATAATGATGTATTTGTCTTTTCTGAAAACTGGTTAAAATTCTACACAGAGTTCAGTTCATTTTTGACTCACCCTCATATAAATATACATAGTGTCACTGCAGTGCTCAGAATGATCCATAACTTAAAGCTGCTCTGTGGGGGTCATGATCATTGTAGAACAGGTGAAAGGAGGTAATAAAGTACACAGATGGATTACAGTCTGTAATTGTAGACTACAAAGTGCATGTATATGCTCAGTGGAGCTGATATAATGGAGAATATACATACAGTCTCATTATGTTGTAGTGAGGATACTTGTGCAGCATTAAATAAAATGAATGTCTCTGGCCCTGTCATGAACAAATGCCCTTTTACACTGACCACAGAGGCCATGTGACCATGGCCTGGTCTGGCCTGCAGCACTGACCCCATTGGTTACGCAAACAATCAAATTTATTCATTCAAATGCAGCAGAACACAGTAAGGCTTATACAACTACAGCAGCCTAGGATAGCATCGGGTTGTGTGTGCATGTGTGTGTGTGTGTGTGTGTGTGTGAGAGAGAGAGAGAGAGAGAGAGAGAGAGAGAGAGAGAGAGAGAGAGAGAGAGAGAGAGAGAGAGAGAGAGAGGGAGAAAAGAATAAGGAGACTTTTTGGGAGGGTCAATGCACTTCAGAGTTTGTCTGCTGTAGAGAAAGAGTGATAGGATGTGAGTGTGTGTGTGTGCATGTGTGTGTGTGTGTGCGAGAATGCATGGTTGCTCCCATCAGGGTGATTCACACACTGCTGCTCCGGCTGGAGGCTCAGCGTTGGAACTGACACAAGATGTCAATCAAGAGGCAGAAGAGAGAGAAAGAGAGAGATGCTGAGAGCTGACTGCATCTTCTTAGCAATGTGATGGCTATTAACGCTATCACACACACACACACACACGCACACACACACGCACACACACACACACACACTGCAAAGCACACAAATGAGTCATTACTTGAGACTGATTAAGCAACTTCCTGCTACCACCTCACACCATCAAACGAACCTGACAACTCCATCTGACAGCAGTCTGAGACACTCTCCTTCATCACGGTCTCATTTATGGCTCATCTATTTAGTTTATGCTAGAAACAGGCTTGAGATCTCAACTTTAAGTTTGTCACGCTGGTGTACCAGACCTGCTGTTGTTCAGCAAAGAGTTTCCTTTGAGTTGATGCTTGAACCAGCTTAGAAACGTTGTTGTGACTAGATAAACCAGATGTTCCCAATCTGGTACCATAAAGGAAGCTCAAATACATATGATAGCCAGCCAAGTTAACCAAATGTTCACACACACAAAAAAGTCCCCTACAGTGCGCAAGTAGATACCTGTAATAGAAAGAGCAGAGCAGTGCACACTCTCTGTGTTGCATGACTTCTGCAGGTGGCATTCATGAAATAAGGCTCAGTAAGCTTACAAAGATACAGGCCAGGTTTTCATCCAAACATTTCTCAAATGTTATGTGTATTTACAAAATTGCAACAGAAAAAAATGTGAATTAAGTTGTTTTTCAGCAGTGAAAATGTAAGCTACGTTAGTGGTACAGACAAGCCAGGGTTTAACGTAAAATTAGCTTGCTAAATCCTGTTTTGTGAAACAGTGAGTGGTGGCTGGTGTAAAATATTGTAGGTGGGGCTGTTTGATATTCAGTCAGTTTCCTCAACCATCCCAATATTATTGAACACAAACTGCAGGATAGCTGAGCTCTCTGAACAAGTCACTGTTTAATTGTCATTAAAATTAGCAGACTGATAATTAGTGAAAACTGTAATTAGTTGTATGTAAATTTGTAGAGATATACAGTACAGTATGTATCTTTAGATTACCAACTGAGTCTGGTTCAGAAACATACAATAAAATGAGCAAAAACACTATTAAGAGTAAATATTAGACATTTGTAGAGTCTGTACTACATGTTAATAATGTCAGACGTTCATAAAACCATTGACTGACTCTGCTGAGGTGAAGCCTTTTAGAAAACAGATAGGCTAAATGTATGTTGCTATGCACATTTCTTGTGTCAGCAGGTCGGTGATTGCTGCAGATTGAAGGACACTGATTGGCTAAATTTCTGTTGCTATGCGAGTATCTTATGTCAGCAGGTCAGTGATTGGCTGCTGCTGTTCTGACTGGCTGTTATTTCTGTCTCCTCAGAAGAGATAAAGAATTAAGCAGGAAACTCATTCCCCCCAAATATTTATATATTGCATGTTATTGTGCATGTTTAGGACATACATACTTAAAATACATAGCTATTGATTATTTTAAAAATGAAAATAAAATACAATTTCCACAATGGAGGGCAGCAGCCTAGCATGCTCTACTGGCCAGTTGCGACTAGGTACAGCTCATGGGTCTTATTAATCTAATACCATGCACAATTTAGCTCCACCCTTAATCTAATACACCTGATCCAGGTAATGAAGGCTATTGAGATAATTTGGGGTCACCAGGTGAGTATAAACAGCAGCACTGGCGACACGGGAGCGTCACAAAAACATTTTAATGTGCACAAGGGCACGAAACAAAAGCACGAAACATCACAAGTATTTACATTCAATGAGCGACAGGACACACACAAGGGAGGGTTTTATACATGACATGATTACACTGAAACGAGAGGCAGGTGGGAACAATCAAATGACGTGACAGGGGGTGTGGACATAAATAAGACAACCAGGAAAGCAACGGCACAGGGCAGCCGCCGCTGGGGGCGTGACAGTGAGACTCATACAAAATGACTGCAGAGTCAAACTGGATGTCCTACTAAAACCACCATCAAAAACCACTGCATCACTGGGGTCCATCAAGCACCATGCTTCAGTTCTGGGCTCCTCCAGGAAAAAAATATGGTTCCTCAGAGTATCATCCTTTGTAAAAGAGTTCCTGGAGGCTAAAGGATTCAACTATTGAGGCAAGCTGAGGAGCCCTAAAGGGTGCTTAGAGTATCCATTAATTTTTAGAGTGTCAGGAAAATCTCTCTGAGAGCATACAAAACTGCTGAGTGGAACAAGGGCTCAAAACTAGGAGATCACCACTTATTAATGGTGAAGATCAGAAATATAGTAGAGAATTTGAGAATGTGGTGAAATTAGATTACTTTCTTCAGGAAGTAATCCACTTAGAAATGTAGGGAAATAAATAGTTTTAATAATAATTGATTACTACCTGGAAAGAGTCATTTCATTCACTACATCTTTTATTCTTCATTATTTAGTAGAAATCAATAAATAATAACAATAAATGAAGTAATGTAAAAAGAAATAGTTACAAAGGTACGAAGAAATAGTGATCTGTAATGGATTACTTTACTAAAGTATTTTCATTCATCATTCTTTATCATTATTTTTTTTTTAATTCCTCATTACTTGGTGCAAATCCATAGTGAGGTGCATAGAAATAGTCATGTATAATGGATTACTTTATTCATTAATACCTGAAAAAGTAAATGTGATTCTTTTCTTTTTCATTGTCTTTTTATTTTTCATTATTTGGTACAAATCTGTAGGAAGGTACAAAGAAATGGTAATTTGTAATTGATTATTTTTTTTAGTAATGACCCCAATGTCCCAGGAGAAATAATCTGACATTCCTGCATTACAGAAATGCCTTGCTTCTTCAAAACACCCACATAAATGCACATCAGAAACTGTGACTCGATGCTCATTGGTTAGATGGCTTATTTACATATTGTAACCTTCTGCAATATCAGTATTGCAAAATGTCAATATAATGGTAATGATATATTGTGCAGTTGAGGCAAGTGTATGGCATAGAAACAGGAGTTCAAGATGCTAAGGAAATGTTGTGGGTGGGGGGGGGGTCATGTGATAAATGGGTAAAGAATGATTCTTGCAGAGGACGAAAAATAAATGACCAGAGCAAGTAGAATCATATCACAAAATCTGCCACAGCTGAATAATGTATTTTTTTTAGATGTGAAGGAAAAGGGTTATTGTATACTGAGAGGGAAACAGATTTGTCGGCCTGTTTAATCTCAGCTTGGCAGCTGGGGCTTTCTATTGTAGATATATTTCCAGCAAGTTCTGGACCCTCACCTTTTGTTCAGAATGACCAGTGTGCCTGTGTGTTTTCCATCTGCGCAATGCACCATCCATTTTCCACCAAATTGTGTGCAGTGGCCATTGCAGTGGTTGCAGCTAACCCTGGACCATGCAACATTTAAGAGTTTAAGAGCCCTGATCAGAAGCTGCTGACACAGCGACTCCCTAAAGGTCTCTGAGATTACTAAAGGAGAATGTGATATCCTGTCACTGTCCACCTACCATACACTTCTACTCACTGACCACTTTATGACCTTATAGATCCACTATATAGGTGTAGAATTAGGCTGTAGCTCATCTGTTACTGCAGAATTTATCAACCCACTCTCTAACCCATCCATCACTGGTCAGTTTCTGACCACAAAGCTGCTCTTGGCTGGAGATCTATGGCTGGTGGACCACTGTTGAGAATTGTCTACATCCACATTGTCCACCACCCAAATTATGTCTTGGTCAACAGCAGTCCTTGGAGACCAATGATGGATAGAGTAGGGATTGGGGCATATAAATTGTGCAGCAACACATGATCTACAGCCTGGAACTGTACACCAGTGTTCAAGAGCATTGAGAGCAAAACATTAGCTAGAAAAATGTTGCTAAGTTAGCCTAGTTAGCTATGTTAGACTTAAGTGAAAACTGAAAAGGCAATATGCTATTAAATCTATTAAAGTTCTGTGTTGTAAATATTCTCTCATTTTTAGAGTTCAGGTTTCAATTTGCTTCAATTTAACAATGTACACATTAGCATTTAGCTTGTAAACATGATTATAAAATGCTAAGTTCAACAATAAAATTTTGCTCAAACTCACAGAACTTAACTGAAAACAGGACTAAAGACTGAAACACTAAATGGGATAACATGAATGAGCAATTCACACTAAAAGAGACGTTATACATATCATGATTGATTAGGCTATAAATACCAGGTATGTGAGTACATTGCTGGGCGGAGTCCACTGGAAAATCTGTGATGTCACACTGCATTGGGTGGAGTCACTGAACCAAAATTCTGTACATTTGACGTGGATGTTTTTCATTGAAAATATAAATAACTAGCATAAGCTAGTTATGTTTTATATTTGCAAGTAATTATCATATCAATAATATTAAAAAATTAATCAATGCATGCATGCTAACACTCAACACTCTGGATTTTCAAGGGAGTCTCCTTATTTTTAACCCTTTCTTCTGACCCAATTGTAATATATCTAGATAGTCTCATGATTTCATGGTGATACAAATCAATTGGGTTTATCTCAGTGTCAGTGTGAGACGTGTGTCATGGTATCTGGCAACCCATCGTAGAGGCAAAGATGAGTACATGCAAATGACCCTGCCTGATGTGCATCAGTCATCACTGTGCTGTTCCTAGGCATGTCATTTCAATGCCAGTTCCATTTTTTGAAAGTGAAAGTAAAGTTGTGCTAGATAGCTCTACTCAGGACTAACGTTTGCCACCGGACCACATTCCCCCACCTACTCAACTCCTATTTACACTCTTTGAGATTTTGCCGACAACCCAACAAATTTCCACAGCCTAATGCAGTGGTGCTCAATCCTAATCCTGAAGATCTACCACTCAGACGAGTTCAACAAAGCTGAGTCTGATATTCAGATGATCCTAAATGACTTCATTACAGTTAAAGTTGGAGCTAAACTGTGAATGGTGTTTGATCCCAGGACCATAATTGGGCATCCCTGGACTAACTAGCAGTACTACAGCAACCCACTAGGGGGCTACGGCCCACAGGTCAAAAACCACTGTCAAAAGCTTTTAGAAGCCATTAAAAAGATAAAGTCCTGCACCACTGCTGGCACCATTGAACAGACACATATGGGCATATAATGTTTGAAAAGGTGAACAGTTATTCACCTGCTGACCTTTAAAGCTTTACTGTGTAATCTCTGAGCTAAAGCTTTGATTATAATAGTGGCAATAAATCATTAGATCTGCAATGTACACATTTCCACATAAGCACAGGTCTGTCAGAGTGATGAAGATGGTGTGATGGGAGTAAGTGGTGAGGGATGGCGGTATGAGGGGCGGAATGCAGAAGGAGGGAATGAAAGAGGAAGATAAGCCTGGTCACACTGCCTTCATGTTTGCTCATTGAAATTCCACACACCTTTCTCTGCAGCACAGTAAAAGGGATATTAAATGGCCTGGCGTGGCGGGGGGTGGGGTGTGGTGGGGGTTGTGTGGGAGTGGGAGTGTGTGTGTGTGTGTGTTTCACCTGTAGGAAATTCATTTTGTTTTTACATATGACTGTACAGAGCGAGTACCAGGACCTATTCATGTTTTCTTGACCTTTATGCATTTCTGAAATGCTCACACACAGAGAACTAGACGTACATTAAAGGGCTCTATTATGGAAAACTAAATTGTTCCTCACGTGTTGAAATACAAGAGCTTGATACAATACTAATGCGTCTCACAAAAAATAGAATATTGTGAAAAAGTTGATTGTTGTTCATAATGTAATTCAAAAAGTGAAACGGTCATAATTTATATATAAACATTGTTAAGATGTATAAATGTATAGTTCATTCATAATCATAGTATCCAGTGCTTAGTGGTTAGAACGTTTGTCTCTCAGTGCTGAGGTCTTGGGTTCAGGTCCACATCTGAGCGGAGTTTCCATGTTCTCCCCGTGTCCACGTGGGTTTCCTCCGGGGACTCCGGTTTCCTGCCACAGTCCAAAAACATGGAGATCAGGTGAATTAGCTACTCTAAAATTACCCTGGTGTGTGTATGAATGTGTATGTATGTGTGTATGTATGTATGTATGTATGCCCAGATATGGTTGGCACTCTGTCCTGGGTGATCCCCTAGTGCTCGATGCAGTCCTCCAGGTGGACGGTCGCTTCCGGTTGAGAGTACACTGTGCGCGACTGGCTGCCGCTTCTCACCGGTGTGTGTGGTTGAGTGTGTGTAAATGGAGTGTGTTGATTGTAAAGCGTCCTTGGGTTTGAGAAAGGCGCTATATAAGTGTAACATTCATTCATTCAAAATACAGTAAGAACTATAATACATAAGAATAAGGAATATATAAGGAAGAAGGAAGGATTATTGTGCAAAAAATACAAATATACAAATGTACATGGTGCTTAAATTGTGAACATGGTGGAGTGTAAATGTGCATAGTGGAAGTGTGTGTTTATGCATGTCTGTTTGCATAGTCCAGTGTGTGTGTGTGCTTGTGCTATTGAGTTTAGTGCAAAGTGTGTGTGTGTGTGTGTGTGTTCTTTGTAGTCCGGGGTGTGTCTTAGTTTGTCTGGAGTTTAAAGTCCAGATGGCCTGCAGGAAGAAGCTCTTCATCATCCTCTTTGTATTTGCATTCAGGGCGTGAAAACGCCTCCCTGACAGCAACAGAGGGAAGAGTCCATTGCTAGAATGGCTATGATCCATCAGTACCTCTTTGGCCTTGGTCCAGCATCTCTTACTGTAGATGGTCTGCAGGTCAGGGAGGTAAACTAAAATGATGTGTTCAGCTGAAAACACCATCCTCTGAAGAGTCCATCTGTCCTGAAGGGTGGTGTTCCCAAACCAGGCTGTGATCTTCTCTGAGAGGATGCTCTCAATGGTGCAGTTATAGAAGTTATGTAGTGCCTTGGATGGCAGTCTGAAATCAGTAGAGATGATTACAGGCCTTCTTTGCCAAGAAGCTAGTGTGGCGCTACCAGGACAGGTCCTGCAAAATGTGGTTCACCAAAAACTGTTCACTCTTTCCAACAAGGTCCCGTTAATAGCTGCAGGGTGATAGACTCTCACCTGCTTTCTATTGTAGTCCACTATCAGCTTCTTTGTCTTGCTGACGTTGAAGAAATGTTTTCTTGGCAACGGTCCTCCAGGTGTTTAATCTGCTCCAGGTATGCATTCTCCTCGTTTCTGGAGATCAAGCCTATCATGACGTGTCATCAGCAAACCTTATGATGGTGTTGGAGCTAGAAATGACCACACAGTCGTGGGTGTATAGTGAGTAGAGCATGAGGCTTCAGGCTGAGCTTGGATTATCATATTGAAGGCTGAGATGTAGTCAACAAACAGCATTTAAACATAATTATCCATCTCAGTGTCCAGATGTGAGAGTGTTGTGTGAAGCAGGTGAGAGATGGCATCCTC
>BRDA01039296.1:0-12723 GCA_036984385.1 Crenuchus spilurus
GATAACAGGGAAATGAAACGAATTTTATTGGCCAACTGCAGTGTTTTTACGATGCTGGCCACTACAAAAGCCATGATTTGCATCACAAAAACGACAGGCCATTGGTATTGACAGTTAAGTACTGATTTGGGATCACGTCATTGGAAGCATGCAAAATTTGAATGATTCTAGGCCAGACTAGGGTGTTGGGAAAAAAAAAAAAAAAGGTCGGGTGCTTTTTAGAGGGTCGGGCGGGGATGATCACCAATTCTTTTTTTTTACTTGGCCTAAGTAAGAGGAAAATTTTAATCTTGATAAAACACTATTTTTCAATCAACAGGATTTTTCCCATGCACAAAAAATTGATTTTGTCCGATTTTTGGTCATTACATCTCAAAAACAAGTGGCCCAGTGATTGCATTAAAAATCTTATGGGCTGTTTCTTACACGTCTTCACATTAAAGTCCTTTCAACCACTAGAAAAAGACGTCTTTTCACCTTTCACTTTCAACCTAAAATGGACGTTGAAAATACGTCTTCACATAAACGTCTTTTCAACCACTAAAAAAAGACGTCTTTTCACCTTTCACTTTGAACCTAAAATGGACGTTGAAAATACGTCTTCAGATAAACGTCTTTTCAACCAATAGAAAAAGACGTCTTTTCACCTTTCACTTTGAACCTAAAATGGACGTTGAAATACGTCTTCACATAAACGTCTTTTCAACCAATAGAAAAAGACATGTTTTCACCTTTCACTTTCAACCTAAAATGGATGTTGGAAATACGTCTTCACAGAAACGTCTTTTCAACCACTAGAAAAAGACGTCTTTTCACCTTTCACTTTCAACTAAAATGGAACATAGTTTCAACAAACAGCCTGGACGTTTTTTCAACGTCTTTTTAACGACATAGTGCTGGGGGGGTTGTGTTCTTGGTTCTACAGGGTTCTCTTCTCTCCACATATGCATACTGGTGCTGTGTTTTCTTTCATTAATACTTGCCCTTGTAGTTCCTATTTTAATTTTATTTTAAAAACAAGGTACAGTCCATCCTGACATTCATGTTTAAATCCATTTTAACTATTTTAAGTATTACAAATATCAGACACTAAGTAGATAAATGATTATTCTGAAAAAATGTGTTCATTTAAAGATCCACACATTTCTCCAATCTTTTGAAAATGTCACTGAAAATATGAAATGTTCTGAAATGACTGCACATTTTACTGATTTTCTGTCCCAAAATTGGAATGTTCATTGCTTTTTTACTCTGGTCAACAGAAGGTAAGTTAATGTAGAGAGTATTATAATACCTGTGTGCACATAAAGGTCTGATCTTAGCTGACTGTATCTCCTTCTTATGCAAATGAGACATTGAAAGTGAAAGTGCACACTCACTGGCCACTGTTCTTATTTCACTAATCTCCATGTTGAGATATTGGAGAACTTGACCTCTGCCTGTAGACACTGAAAATTGCTGACAGCCCCAGGTGATCTGATCATAAGTGTGTAGTAATTGTCTCTCAAACCTTGACTTCTTTGCATTTCTTCCACATATCTCACATTCCTTCCAAGATGGCAGTGTGAATTTACATTGTGGCAGCCTGTCAGAGTTTGTCAGAATAACCACACGACACAAGAGGCAGACAATTGCAGATAAGGAGGAGTTTACTGAATAATCCAGCAAGGGCAAACCAAAAAGACAATGTTGGCAAAAAGGTCAGAGAACTAGCAAACAGGAATATCGAAGGAGAGACAAGAGAATAGTCAAAACCCGTCAAAAGTACAAACCAAAAGATATTCAAAACACTAGAAATAATGCTCGTAGATTGCAACCCAAAGTTGGCAATAACTCACCTCGAACGGCATGTGCACTGATCTTAAGTAGTGTGTGGTAAATGAGCTTCAAGTGTGCAGTCAGTACTCTGGCGAATCAGACCTGCGCACGCGGCGCTGATTGATGCGTGTGCCCGTGCCGGCGGCGGAATCTAGGTCAAGGTCCCATTGCTCTGCCGTGTCTGCTCCAGCGGTGTCAATACCCCCCCCTCCCCCCACGGGCTCGGAGTTGCCAGAAGCGCGAGGTCCCCTCGAAGCACAACCCTGGCTGGAAGAGGGACGAGCCGGGTGAGCCCGAGAGAAACGAGGGCGGCCCCTCCCACGAGGAGCAGGCCTTTCCGCGAATCGTGCATGAAACTTTGCGAGTAGTGTGGGATCCAGCACATCAGCAGCGGGGATCCAAGACTGCTCCTCCGGTCCAAAACCCTCCCAGTCGACCAGATATTGTAGGCCATTCCTCTGATGCCGGGAGTCTAAAATAGCACGGACCTGGTACATGGGGGAGCCATCCAATTCCACTGGCTGTGGCGTGGGCTCGTCCAGTTCCAACTCATCCAGAGGACCTTTGATGAATGGCTTCAAGAGAGAAACATGGAATGTGTTAGTGATGTGCATACGACTAGGCAGAAGCAGTTTATAGGAAACGCCATTTACACGTTTCACAATTTTAAATGGCCCTATAAACCTAGGTCTCAACTTTTTTCTTCTCTTTAAGTCTTTGGTAGATAGCCAGACACAATCTCCCACATTGAAGACAGGTGCCTGCTTTTTATGCCTTCGGAGGACCACCTCGATGTGTTGATGCACCTGTTCCCACACGTTCTCACAAGTCTTTATGCAAGTAGAATGCGACGGGTCTGAGTTTTTTAGGTGTATGGAGCGCTGAGAGACGATAGCTCCGAATCCAGTCTCAGAGGCATCTACTTCAACTTCAAACAGCAGGTTGGGATCAGGTTGAGCTTATACGGGAGCGGAAGTGAAGGCATCTTTTAGTTTGTGAAATGCCTGATCAGCTTCAGACGTCCAGTGGAACTAACGAGCTGGACCTTTAAGAAGTGATGAAATAGGGGCTGCCACAGTGCTGAAGGAGCATATAAAGCGACGGTAAAAGTTCGCAAATCCTAAGAACCGTTGAATATGTTTTCTTGATTGGGGTACAGGCCAATCTAAGACAGTCTGAACTTTCTTTTTACTCATTGTTAGAAACCTCTTTTTCATAGATGCATAAGACAGGTCATTGGAGTTCAGGCCTGCTGTCCTGCTCCTAAATTCATGGCTCCACACATATGCTTTGTGACATTAGTTTCAAGACTAGCCGACTCCAAAACTATAGATTACGTTTTAGAGACCTTGCCTTTAACTTTCAGTGACAACATCTGATTAACAAGTCTCCAAAGCTATCTGTTTAGTCTCACTGCCACATGCCTACTGAGCTAACCTTGGGGTCTCCTGACAACAGGACTTAAATAATTTCAAACCAATCACGACCTTTCTTTATTTTCCAACCAATCACATCATTACACGGTTCCAAACCTGTATGTCTTTGTCTTTCTAAAGCATATATACTCTGCTGTTTTAAACAATAAACTAGGAAACCATTTTGAGAACAGACTCTGCCTCTGTTATCATTTGAACTCCCCCAGAGCACTGCAGGCCGAGGAGGACGGAGGAATCCTGCATTCTACTGCCATGTACAGCTCAGTATTTCAGTCGAACTCCAGAACCAACAAATGGTTCTAACAACCTGGTGTCAGAAAGTGGGATGCTGCGTCGGTAAGTAAAGACTGGGATGTTTTTTTTTCCTTTTGTCTTGATACTTGCACAGCATCTCATAGTGGTAAACCCTTGTTACTAGCAGGCTGGGAAATTCCGCCTCGTACAAGGATGTCTGTTTTTCTTTTATACCCTGTAGGCATAAGAAGTCTCTGCGTTAAAGCAGAGCAGTGAAATACCCTCGTTACGGGCAGGCTGGAAAAATTCCACCCCGTGCAAGGATGACGGATAGTGTACACTAAGAGAAGGAGAGGGTACCTCCTTGGTCCAAGTTGGACTGGTTTTCACGCCAGGGTTGAGGTGTACACGCAGTATTTGTTTGAAGCCTCCCTCCTCCAAGTCCTGGTTCTTTGTTATTTGTTGTCATTCCTGTGTCCTGTGTGTTTTCATTGTTGCATGTTGTTTTGATTGTGTCTTAAGTTTGCTTCTGTTCTCACTTTCTAACCATTTGAAGTATTGCTTTCTGAACTATGGGGTCAAATATTAGTTATGTGAAACCTAAAGATGGAAAAAAAAAAATAAAAAAAAATTGGTTTGGATGTTGTAAACTAGGTTCATATTGTGATCCATACATTGAAAACTTGGCTGGGTGGACTGAGTGCACTGGGTTTAAACATTATCCAAGAACAGGCTTATTTAAACAAGAAATGCTGTATTTATATCACACATTAATATTTGGGGGTTATGGAGACTAAAAATGGGATTTTGATTATATGAAGGAATTATGGTTAACCTGGAAAAAGGCCAAAAAGGTATGGTATAAGGCGCATGGGGTTAAGTCAAATAAGACGCCTGAAACGACCACTTTCCAGATGCAGGGTACTCCATCCCCCCCATCCTTGGTAATGCAAGGGTTAATTAGACAAGCAGCTCATATTTCAGATGTTCACCCTGCCAGGGCTGCTAGCACAACTGAACATACCTAGGAAGTCGCTGGACAGACTGAGAGGGGAGGAGCCAGCTCCCTACCTCATCCCACAGTAATGTTCCCCCCACCTCCTGTCTCCTCAGTCAGCTGGGGCAGAGAGTAGAGATCATAACATATCTGCATATATTTGTTTGAAACATGGACTTTTAGAAAAAGAGTTAATTGATGGTGTTACTTCAATGTCTTTTATTAATGATTACTTGTCAAATTCAGATGCTGAGGGTGCTAGAGTGTATTATTTTAGTGTTTCTGAGAATCTTGAAACCTTTTACAAGGAGTTTAGAAAGTTCCTTTTGGGATTGAATGTCTCTAATTGTGATTTAACTGTGGTTACTGCTTGTTGAATCTACTTTAATTTCACATGTTTCTAGTTTAATCATAAAATGTCAATTTCAAACAAAATGGTCTGTTTTATGATTACTTCAAAGGGTTATTTGCCCACCTGTTTACTTTTCCTTGTTCACGATGTGCATGGCGCCACACATCGTGACCAAAGAGGGGTTTATAAGGAGAGAAACAGTTGCTACTGTATTCTCAATATGCACAACAGACCATTTCAAAATGTTTGGCTCAATGTGAATATGCAACCACTTTGATCCAAATTCTCAATTCAATCCAGGCTAGACACACACACATACACACACACACACACACACACACACACACTCCTTAAGACCAAATGATAAAGTACTAATTAAACCATTGAATCCTAGGATTGCAGTGACCAGGACAGCTGGTGCACCCCACTAGGTGCATGCAGGAAGGGTTAAACCCCACCACTAAAACATAAATGTATATAATACTTTGTTATCTGCCTCTGTTTGTGTTCTTCTCTGTGTGCAGAGTTCTCTCAGTGACTACCTTATCTGACACTGCTGCGGTCAAGCAGGGATCTATAAGGCCTTGAAGAGCACAGGGAGGCCTGTCTACCTCAGGCCAACCAACATCAACAGCTCCTTATTTTTCTAACACACTACCAGAAGATACAGTTATTTAACAAAAAATCTAATCAATTAATAATGTAAACAGGAAGTTCTATCTCACACACACACACATAGTGATTTTATTTACTAGTTATAAATTGTATTCAGGCATTGTGACTGTGTAACTACATTTTAATTACCTTGATATATATTTTTTTGCTAATTTTATGCCTTTATTATGGCTGCTGATGGTTTGCTGCTTATCTTGTGTATTTTTTCTTAATAGAAGACTCAATGTGCCATCTGAAGCCCCTACACTCTTTTATTTCACCTCATCATAATACAGCCTGCCAAAATGCCACATTCTACTTTACATCCTTAGAAATTAACCCCAAAATTATTTATATTGACTGATTTGTCTTATTTTACACAGGCTGTGCTTAGACATGCCTCACCTGCTTTCTTAACAGTATCAATTGTTTAAAGAACAGAGACTGGTATCACACCAGTGATTGAATCCCTCATTGCTCAGGCCGTAGTTGTGCATTGTGTTGAGTGCAGAAAACACACTAGTTAACACAGTGTGCAGGCCCAATGACTCCTGATTTTACTCAGGATTTAAGGCACACTCATGATGTCATACCCAGGGCCTCTATCTCCCTGATGTGGCCTCCATTATTAATTGCATTCCATTTGGTCATAGATTTGTGCTCTGCATTCTTCTCTGTTCCTGTTCATTCAAACATGCAACCAATATTAAGTCTTTACATTTCAGACCCAACAATTTACATGACCAGGTTGCCACAGGGTTATGTAGATTCCCCCGCCGTGTTCTCATCTGTGGTCCATGCTTCACTCACTTTGCTGGAACTACCAAATGGTGCGCCTGATAGCTGATGCTAAGCCACCTGAGACTTTGAGGGCAATGCTGGCCTTCTTGGAACTGTTCTTTATATGACAAACCACTGAGAGACCAATGTCAATCCCCACTCTCAGATCAATACGTCTGGACTGAGGACTTCAAACTTTCAATAAACTATGAACTCTGTTGTGTGACGCTCCTGAACTCTGCCTGCCCAACTACACGCTGCCCTTTTCATCTGTACATCACTGAAAACAGTGAAAACAGCTGCTGCTCCGCTGGTACAAGGACACGGAGGGGGGGGATGCATCCCTGCGCCTTCCTGTCAAAAGTTTTAGACCCTGTAGATTACATGCAGTTGCTGCATGCACTTTGTTGGTACAGGATGCAGAGAAAATAGTGTTGTTACATCCCTTGGTGCTTTATTGCAGTTACCAAGTGTCTCACAATTTACATAAAGTTACCACTCAACACATGACTGTCCAGCTCCGTTCTGTGTATGAGGTGATTCTCTAATCAACTTCAAATTTAACTATTAAGCCCACTATTTGTCTCGCAACACAGTTGCACACTCTCTTATGTGTTTCATAGCCTCACAGGAGGATTTAGATTTGGGTCTTAACAGGTGATATGGTCACCATTCTGGCGAAACACACCTAATTGTTGATTGTGCATGGTAATGTCTCTTGTTCTCTCACTGTTCCCACAGACTAGCCTCCTCACCCATCTGATTGTTCTAAGTTCATGCCAGACATTTAAAAAGGTAACCTACTACTGAGTGCTGCACTGCTGAGATGCAACCCAAGATGGATGACTAACACTTTACACATACACATATAGAAATACTATGTATTAGTTGAATTACTTGTGGGACAGCCCCACGAGGACACTTGAAACCCCAAGAGAGTTACCCTCTTGGATGATTGTTGTATTGTATTGCTTCTGTTTGATTCACACATGCTTTTAATGTGATCTTTTTTTTCTTAAACTATAACTGAGGTTGAATGGAGATTTGATACCATTTATACACATTTATACACATAATATTTACAATTAACCATTAGTGTTTATTTAGATGCATTTACACATAGACAATTATAGTAATTTAGTAGATTTTCGTGATTAAACATGTGGCCTCTGATTCTTTGAACATTCAGTCTGACATATCATGTAAACTGTAACCAAGTATTTTCCTACAACCAGAACCACTTTTGGAGATTTGCTAATTTCAAAGCACACCCATTAGCTGATCCTGATAGTTATACTAATGATTTCTCTCAGTAGTTTGATCAGAGGACGATGGATCCCCTTTGTGAGTCCTCCCAAGGTTTCTTCCTCCAGGCTCAAGGGAGTTTTTCCTCGCCACTGTTGCCGTTTGGCTTGCTCACATCGGGCTTTACGTTTGATTTCTATTGTGTCTTATGCACTGTTATCTGATTCCTTTGGAATCAAAGAGAGGACTGTTAGAAACCTCTTTTTCATAGATGCATAAGACAGGTCATTGGGGTTCAGGCCTGCTGTCCTGCTCCTAAATTCATGGTTCCACACACATGCTTTGTGACATTAGCTTCAAGACTAGCTGACTCCAAAACTATAGATAAAATTTTAGAGACCTTGCCTCTAACTTTCAGTGACAACATCTGATTAACAAGTCTCCAAAGCTATCTGTTTAGTCTCACTGCCACAGACCTACTGAGCTAACCTTGGGGTCTCCTGACAACAGGACTTAAATCATTTTTAAAAAATCACAACCTTTCTTTATTTTCCAACCAATCACATCATTACACGGTTCCAAACCTGTGTGTCTTTGTCTTTCTAAAGCATATATACTCTGCTGTTTTAAACAATAAACCGGGAAACCATTTTGAGAACAGACTCTGCCTCTGTTATCATTTGAACTCCCCCAGCGCGCTGCAGGCCGAGGAGGAATGAGGAATCCTGCATTCTACTGCTGTGTACAGCTCAGTATTTCAGTCGAACCCCAGAACCAACAAACGGTTCTAAAACTCATGACAATGCTTTCAGAACTGATGTCATTTCTCTAGTTTAACGTAAAGCTAGTTCTCTAATAAACAAATGAGCATGGCTCATACATGTGCCACATGGTCAGTTAAATTATCAGAGAAAATCAGGATATCATCAAGGTAAACAAATGCGAAGCGACCCATCATGTCTCTCAGGACCTCATTAATGAAAGATTGAAACACAGAGGGACTTAAACTCAGGCCGAAAGGCATGACTAAGTACTCGTAGTGCCCCCTAGTGGTGCTAAAAGCAGTCTTCCATTCGTCTCCTTCTCTAATGCAAATGAGGTTGTAGGCACTATGGAGGTCAAGTTTACGGAAGATTTTAGCAGTGCGCATCTGTTCTAAGGTGGCAGGGATGAGTGGTAAAGGATAAGTATACTTCTTGAGAATACTGTTTAAGGCTCTATAATCAATGCATGGTCTCAAACCTTTTTCTTTACAAAAAAAATCCTGATGAAGCGGGTGATGTAGAATGTCTAATAAAACCCTGATCAAGCGCTTCCTGTACATATGACTCCATGGCTGCTTCTTCTTGTTGGTTGAGGGGGTAGATGTGTGATTTAGGTAGAGGGGCTGGATTAACTAAGTCCAAAGCACAATCAGTAGGGCGATGTGGTGGTAACTGAGTGGCCTTAGTCTTACTGAACACCTCTTTTAAATCGAGATACTGGTGAGGAATTTGAATGACCGAATCTACTTCAGGGCTTTCTATGGAGGTGGATCTGATTGTCAAGGGGTTATTGTGTATACAATGTTCTAGGCAATGCGGCGACCAACTGATTATATCTGATTTGCGCCAGGAGATGAGAGGGTCGTGAATACTTAAACATGGCAGTCCTAATATAATGTCGAACTTAGTATCTTTTAACACAAAAAAGGAGAGTTTTTCAAAGTGTAGCGCACTGATTTGGAAAGTCAATGGTGTAGTGGTGTGTGTGATCTCTCCTGATCCTACTGGTCGGCCGTCCAATGCAGCAATGGGAAGAGTAGTTTGAAGAGGCTCCACAGGGAGGTTCCAGCGCTGTACAAGCTCCACGGAGATGAAGCTCACCTCCGCTCCGGAGTCAATTAGGGCTGGTACTGTAAAAGATGAACCGGAGCAGTGAACAGTGCTAGGTTTACAGAAAGATTTTTTGATAGGAGAGCAGATGCTAGAACTCACCATGATGGCACATGGAAGAGAGGCCATGCTCCTTGCAGGTGGGGTCACATTGCGCCTATGTGGTCTTAAAACACAGTCTTTAACCAGATGACCCTTGGCTGTGCAGTACATACAGAGACCCTCTACCATGCGATGCTGTCTCTCCTCCAGAGTGAGCCTGGATGAGTAACGCTGCATGGGTTCTGGCGCAGGTGGCAGAGCCAGAGGGAGTGTAGAAGAGGTTCTGCATCTGTATTTACATTCACCCAACCTGTGATCTAGTCTGATGGCCATAGTTATTAATTGTTCCAAGTCCAGTTCCTCATCTCTACTCACCAATTCAGTGAGAATGTGTTGGTTTAATCCATTATGAAAGGTGATAAGCAAACTAGGATCATTCCAAACACTGCCAGCTGCCAAAGTGTGGAATTCAAGGGCATAGTCCGAAACGGAGCGTTTACCTTGTTTTAATTTGGTGAGGCGTTCTCCTTTGAATCGATCCTAATGAGGATGATGAAAGATGGCACTCTGTGTATAATAGGGAGAACACATTGCAAAACACACTCACCACTGGACCGTTTATTGCTGTGAAGATTTTATTCCCACAAATTTAACTGTCACCAACATATGAACTTTGATATGAGAGGGGCAAACATACTGACACTTGTTTTACGCAAACATTCCTGGCATTCCTGGCAGAACTGTACCCCACCCTTGGATAATCAGATCACATCTCTGTTATGCTACTTCCAGCATATGAACTGCTCATCAGATGATCGAAACCAGTTGTGAAACAGGTGAAAACCGGGCCAGCCGGTGCCATATCTGCACTTCAGGACTGTTTTGAACAGACTGGCAAATGTTCAGAGAAGCTGAAACATACAGTGGCAACACCAGCTTAAAGGTGTACACATCACAGGTAACCAGCTACATCAGCAAAAGGGTAGATGATGTCAATGTCTCCAAAACCATCACCATACACTCCAACAAAACTCCATGAATCAATGTAGAAGTGTGTGTTCTGCTGCAGACTTGAGACATCGCTTTTTAATTCAGGTGACAAGGTTGCCCTGAAAACAGTTTCCCAGGCCATTAGAGAGGCAAAGTGGCCACACAGTCAGAGCATCCACCGCCACTTCCATACAAGGATGACACCTGCCACATGTGGTCATCAAGGCCCTCACCAAATACAGGACAGCTGTACCTGCTTGTGACAGTGATGCTTCCTTCCCAGATGTGCTGAACAGCTTCTATGCATGGTTCAAAGCACAGAATGACACAGCAGCAAGGAAGACCACCCCTCTTCCCAATGACCAGCAACTGTATCTTGACACAACGGATGTGAGAAACACTTTATGCAGAGTCAATGCGTGGAAAGCTGCAAGACCAGCTTTCCCTTCCATCTGGCAAAAAAGTACTAGGGCATGTGACAACCAATCAGAACAAGGTCCAAAGGTCGCTCTCCCCGGAGTACTGAGTGCTCACACCTGAAGCTCATTATTTGGGACTCTATTTAATGTTTGCTCTCATTCTCTATTAACGTGAAGTATTGCCACTTTCTAAGTGCCTTACCAAGCATTTGTTTTTTCTCTCAGTCTAGTCTTGTGTTTTGATCTCAGCCTGCTATTTTGACCTCTCTTTGTCTTAGCCCTTTGATTATATTGTTAGCCTTGTGTCAAGTTGATTCTCTCAGCTTAGTTCTCGCCCTGCGAGCTGTGTTGTGCTTAGTCTTCCTTGCCATGCCTTCTGCCATCTTGCTTATTGTGATTTTACTTCAATACCATCTATTATCAGTAAAATCTGATTATTTTCTCTACGTGTCTGAGGGTTTGTTCCACTTCTGTCATAACAGCATTTTTTACAGAAGCCTTTTTCTGCAGGCTTTACAGAAGGTAATGTGAGACGTGAGCTGGCTTTGCATTGCAAAGATCCTCAGTTCTTGGCGTAATGTTTGAAAAACAGCCTCAAATCATCCTCGATTTGTGCACGATTGTGGTATTTAGTTTTGAGTGCAGTCATTTTTGAGAACCCTGCCTCACACACATATGTAGAAGATGACATGATCATCTGTGACTGTAAACCCAAATTGCAGGTATGTTTCATCATACTTTTGTCGCTTAGGCTTTTTTTGCAGCTGGGGCATCAGTTGCTTTGGTGGTTTTCCTTACAAGAAATTTCTCAATTTGTGTTTGTGAAATAATGTGTTTTTTCTCAGTTGTTGGTAATAAAGTGTATGATTTAATGATGTGTGCTTGTGTGGCAATGTGTGGCTATGCATGCCTGAGACTAGTATTGGGGCTAATCAGTCAGGACTTTTGCAGGAAAATTATTTTTATTTTATGACTTTATGATTGTGTGTGTGTGTTAGACGTGTGTGGTAGTTGTGTTATAACATGGTGAAAAATGCAGGTTAAATAGTAAACTAACTGCAGGCCTAGCAGTTTAAAATAACTATATACGGCCTCGATAGGAAATGTTTAAAAATATTTTTTCTAAGGTTAGTCTTTAAAAATACTTTTTTACAGAAAAGTGTTTAGATGGATAACAGCAAGAGCACAAAAGAACTTGGAGAGAACTAGAGTGAATGGTGCTACTGTGTGTGTAGACATTTATATAGTAGCCGTTACATGCCTCCCTTGATGGTAGTTATGGTCTAGGGTAAAGGGAGTAGTAACAATAGGCTGTGTGGTTTAGGAACCATGGACAACTGCAAAAGTTAAAAGTAAGGTGTTTACTTGGCTAGAACCGTAGTACATAGATGTTGGTAACAGGTGAACACATGGGATGTATTTTACAACAGACGGACTGATGGGTACATCAAAAGTAAACAGTAGTTATTATCAGAGGAGAAGACTAAACACAGTGACTTGGAAAAAAAGCAGCAACTACAGTGGGCTGTGGACGGTGCCAAATAAAAGAACTTAAATAACTAAACTGCCTACTTCAATCTAACTACTCAGACAAAAATACATAAGTGGCACCCACCCCTAAACCTAGTGTCTCTATACAAAGTGATACCTACATGAGTGCTATGTATGGGATCCCAAGTTACCTAACCCACAGTAGTGCCTTGAGACCTTTGACTGGCAGAGAATGTAAATATCACAAAACCACTGAACTGTGATTAGAGATCACAGGAGGAGGCATGTACATGTCTTCACACTCCTAGAGTCAGGGACAGTGCAAAGTCATAGAGAGAGCCACTAATGGGTTGGGTTAATTGGCAACTTCCACATTGGGAAAGGGTGAAAA
>BRDA01039300.1:0-10117 GCA_036984385.1 Crenuchus spilurus
GAGAGAGAGAGAGAGAGAGAGAGAGAGACACGGAGAGACAGAGAGAGGGAGAGAGACACAGAGAGAGAGAGAGGGAGAGAGCACAGCTTTCATGAATGTAAACCTCTTTGCCCAGAACACAGAGAAGTGCTGAACAGCTGTAAACAGAGAAAAAATACACTATGCACTCTCTTATTCCCTCATTCATTCATTCTCTCTCTCATTCTCTCTCATCCCCCTTTCTCTCTCTCTCTCTCTCTCTCTCTCATTCCCTCTCTCTCATTCTCTCTCTCTCATTCTCTCTCTCTCTCTCTCTCATTCCCCCCCTCTCTCATTCGTTCATACTCTGGATTTGGAGTTCTCCATGCCAAGCTCCACGTCTTTGTTGAGGCGGCGGCGGCGGCAGTGCAGCAGGCTGATGAGTTTACTGATGCAGTGGACGAAGGACTTGGGGCTGGGCACGATGCTGAACGGAGGCGGCAGAGTTTTCCCGTTATCAAAATATGACAGCCAGAGTTTAGAGCGGGCAAACTTCCACTCCACATCCGCATCATCCTGCAAAACACGAGTCATTAAACCAAGTACAGGAGCCATGTATACTCTATTAGACAGGAAACAAACAAACGTAAGCCAAACGTTTAGTAGAGGTGATGAAACAGTGATAAACATCTGAACATTTTGGAAACGTGTTGCTAACATGCACATACATTTCTTAAATAAAAAAACTAACATTTCTATATTTGATATGTTGTTTTGTATTATTTTAATTAAATACAGTGTTTAAATGCACATCATTACAATTTTTATTTACATTTTTTGTCCCAGTACTTTTAGGGGGATGTGATTGATTGAGTGTCTAGTCAATTGTTATTGCACACAGTCAATTCTGTGGCTTACAACATAACATTTTAGGGAATTGATGACACAGAGACCCAGATAACACAATTCTAGTCCAAATAGAACCCAAAATACAGCCACTTACAGCACTGTGGCCCAGTTGTAGCAGCCGTGTTTAAGGTTTGTCGTCGCATTTGAACTCTAGGCTGGAACATCTGCCCCAAAATAAAACCTACAAGGGCCGGCGCTCCCCCCATGCAGATTACACACTGTACATGGGGCCCTATTTGTGGATGGGGGCTTGCGTGCTAGAGGGAGGCAGGATGCGGGCAAAACATTTGTGCTTAGGGCACCCACATGCTTAGCACCGTCATTGCAGCCTACCTTTTGAATTTGTTGGAACTTTTCTATTTGGCCCCAAACTGACCCAACTACAGCTAACCAACTGTATCATCCCTGAGTATGTGGCCCAATGAAAGTAGTAAGTGTGGGCCAAATTTGGGCAATGCCTCTTTTGCTATCAAGGAAGTCAGTGCCATAGAAGTCTTAAGCTGGAGGTGTTCAGTTTTGGTGAATATACTTTCAGTATGTCTCTAAGGTCTGCATCTCTGTCTGGTCACTATAATTGCTGCAATTGTTAAAGGACGTCTAAGCATTAAGCTTTGGAGACAACACTGATGCCTGGTTTTAAGAATGGAATACAGGACACTCAGAACTGGCCATCGCTTGTAATATGCAATCATATGCAAATCAAAACCAGCCTGATTTTATTTAGCAATGACTCATTTATCAGCCTTTTACTAGAACGTTCCAAACCACAGAAGATGTATATCAGAAGCCTGATATCAGAGATCTACTTCCTATGTTTCGTAATGTTCTTTTAATCTGAACAGACAGTAAACTGATGAATTTAATGATTCCTGTCCCTGCCCTGTGAACTCGGAGAGCTGTCATCTAATAAGTAAAGCCCCATTAATCTCTGTCAGATTACAGTAGTGCAAAAATCCAATGTCATTAAACCCCCTGGAGTCTGAGGGTATTTCAGACACTCTGATGTAGTCTGACATGCCTTGGCTTTTTTTTTACTAATCACACAAACACAAAGCTAAGCGGCTGTATTCTGGCTTCATAACATCAAAAATATTTTTTTCCAAAGTGTTACACAGGCTTTTGTTCAGCACAAACTCAGCAACAACAGTGTGAGTGTTATAAATCTATATTTTGATTAAATCTGCTCTAAACTTAGACTTTCCAAAAACCTGTTTTCAGATGTGCTGATATATTGTGAAAAAACACTCTAAACATTTCTAGTCAAGACTTTTGAGCTCAGAACTGAATAAACAAAGGTGTTGGCTACACACTGCTCATTACAGTTCTTAGACATTGTATGTGGTTTTATTTCTAAGGCTTAACTAATGTGAGCTGTGTTTCACTCATTCAGTGGTTCTTAGATTGAATATTTATGAATGTGAGGTGAAACGTCTTTGATCACATTCCACAAAATCCACGGCTGCTATTCCACTCATTGAATGTCCGGAATTACCATGTCATTATCATATGAATGATAGATTACATCATTTTGGTGGGAATTTATGCACAGCTGTCTGATTCGCTCTCACAAACATGTCTCTGCTTATTTAAGCTTCTCTCACAAATATATAAAAATATTTTGATTAAAACTATATATTTTAAAAGTATAATCATTAAGGTTTAGTTTTGTTTCTAGGATAAAATCTCGCAGAGTTATATACATTTTTTATATTATATATAATGAGCCGACTCCAGAGGGCTAACATTCTTTGAGATTTCTGTGTTCTCTGTTTCCTTGTTAAATTGACTTTAATTTCACAGTTAGTACACCCAGGATAATCTCCATATGGTTCATATTTGAACCTTATGAAATACACTACCGGTCAAAAGTTTTAGAACACCCACATTTTCAAACTATGGTGGAACCAACCACTCAGCCAACACACACCACAGTGGGGGGTGGGATCATGCAAATTTATGCAAATCCCGGACGAGCCCCCACATTTCTACAATAGACATCAAACATTCTTCAGACAGTTCTTCACAAATCTGCTGCAGAACGTCACATAAATGTTGGCACTTGTAGGTTTGCTTTGCTTTTCACTTCATCACAAATCAGCTGGATGGGGCTTAAGTCTGGAGACTGTGCTCCACTCCATGTTTTCAAGCTGACCATCTTGTAGTTTTTCCTGAGGTAGTTCTGGCAGAGCTTGGACTTATGTTTTGGGTCATTATCTTGCTGTTGGATGACCCCCTGACTAACTAGGTGTACCAGAAACTTTTTAAAACTTGTGACCGGTAGTGTATATAGCAGGGGTAGGCAACTCCAGTCCTGGAGTGCCGGTTTCCTGCACAGTTTGGTGATCTACCTGATCAAACACACCTGATTCAACTCAGCGGGCAATTAGCATGTTTAATTGTAGTGTCAGAGCAGTGACATCACCAAACTGTGCTGGACACCGGCACTCCAGGACTGGAGTTGCCTACCCCTGGTATATAGTGACCTCTGCTCAACTCCCAATTCAATCCTGCTGAGAAATGAAGATCAAGGGTTTTTTGAAGTGATCATGAGAGTCTCCCTGTACTAGAACCGACTATAATGAATGAGTGAAACTGAAAGAACTGTCAACTGCAATAACAATAAAGATGTTAATCTAGAACTAAAACACCACAGTCGCAGAACTTAACATACAAATTCACCTCAAACTTCTACTCACCTCTATCTCCTGGTAGGAGCTGTTGATCATAGCAATGAGCATGTTGAGCAGAACCACGACCATGGTGACGTTATATATCCCATACAGTACATAACCGATGTTCTCAATGAACTTGTGGTCATATTTTAGCACCACAGAAGAGACTTCAGATAGGCCGAATATGGACCAAAAGAGAGTTTTAAAACTCTCCTCAACTCTGTAGAAACAAAGAGAATGAAGCATTTGATTTAAATACACCAACGTTCTCCTCTCCCCATGCTCAGGGCTGTTTATTATACTTTTAATTAAACTAATCTCATTTAAAAGTCCCAGTATCTTACATTTTACTCGCATTTTATGTCCACCTATTGATGTTTTTGTGGTTTTATGTACAAAACACAGTCATTTTTTATTTTTACACACCCACTTTCCAATCTCTGGTTAATCATTCAGATTGAAGAGGCTGTTCTTGTGTCTGTGACTTTAAAACTGATATATGTTAATGACCGTGTATGTTTCCTGCACTTCTCCTGTGTCCTTGGTCTGGTCTCCTTGCTATCTATGTCTCTGTCGCCGTTGCCTTCATGTGCATGTTACAGTGTTGAGTTCTTCAAGTTCCTCGCTTTTGTTTTGCTTTGTTTTTGTTCAGTAAAGGCTTTAAAGATGTAAATAGAAGGAGAGGAGTGAATAGAAGAAGGTGAGCAGGGGCCTGAGTGGCTCAGCAGGCTAAGACATTAACACTATGATCAGAGGATTGCGAGTTTGAATCCCGGTCATGCTGTTTGTCATCAACAGCCGGGGCCCAAGAGAGCAAAAATTGGCAGTGCTCTCTCTGGGTGGGTACATGGCGCTCTCTCTCTCTCTATCACTCTCACATTGTAATTTCTGCTGGCTCAGGCATCTACTGATTGGTCCATTCGGAGCTGGGAATCCTGCGCTTTCCTCCGAGCGCGTTGAGTCCCCAGAGATGGTGTATCAGTGGTAGTTTGAAAAGAGGTGGTGGCTGCATCACATGCAGTGGAAGAGGCGTGTGCATGTCTTCACCCTCCTAGAGTCAGGGACTGTGCAAAGTGATGGGGAGAGCCCCCTAGTGGATGGGATGGGTTAATTGGCTATTACCACATTGGGATGGGGAGAAAATTGGCAAAAATTATAAAATAAAAAAAAAAAATGAAAGGTAAGGAGTTCCGGAGGCTGAGGGAGGCAACCCTGCCACTCAAAGAGGAAGGTCCCATAATCTCCATAAATATTGAAAGGCAAGGTAACATCCTCAATTTTATTGATTGTGTTTTTCCACAAGATGTTGTTTCAGTATAACCTGGAACAATGAGCATTTTTGTCAACCGTCATCGTCAAGAAATTCATAACTTCAAATCAATGGGACATCCTGCAGAGCTGTATAATAATAAAAAAGCTAGAAATGGGCGGAGCTAGTGTTTTATTTTGACTGTTTAGGTATATGCTGGCTTCTATTTTTAAAAATGATTTCTATTATATGGACCCTTTAATAAAGAAGCCGTGTGGAGCAGTGTTCTCTGATGTGAAGGAACTCAATCCAGTACATTTGGGATGAGTTGGTGTGGGATTTGTGATCCAGAGCTAATCATCAACATCAGTACTTGACCTCACTAATGTTCTCATGAAGCATCTACTGCAAAGCTGAACAAACTCTTGATTAAAACCCTTGATGAGGAAGGATGAAAAGGCTACAAGCTTATGCACATGTAATGTATGTGAATGTAAGTAAACATACGGTTTATAGAGTCCCTCATCTGAAACTAGAGGAGCAAAAGGACGGCACTGTAAATCACGGACACACCGAACATGTTTCATTCCCACCTGCAGGACATAATCTTCCCTGAAGATGAGCTACAGTGTGAAATTAGTTCTTCTGCTTGGTGCCATCATGCTTAGCTCTGCTTCTCTCAGTTCCGTCTGAATTAGTGTGGATGTATATCCTGGAGTTGAGCCGATACTTATACTGCACTCTCTGCCTGAATGAACTGGGCTCAAATTAACAGTCTATCCCAAGCCGTTTGCTCTTATAGTGTTACTTAATTGCCTTTGCATGCCATGCTTCACACTTTGGCACCCTCATCCTGAACGTAATGCCTTCTTCACACTCAGTCGCATAGTCTTTCCATGCATAAGCAAATAAAGAAAGGTTCACTCACGTAGTGAAGGCGGGGTTAACCTTGGCTCCCAGATAGTACGAGTAGAGGATGAACATGCCAATCATGAATGCGAGGAAGACCATGATGAAGAGCACCATGAACTTGAAGATGTCTTTAACGGTACGTCCCAGGGAAATCTGCAGTGGGCCGAAGCTTTCGTTGGCCGGGAGGATGTAGGCGATTCGGGAGAAGCTCAGCACCACAGCGATGGCGTACAGTCCCTCGGAGATCAGCTGAGGGTCTGAGGGAAGCCACTTATCCCTTGCTGGAGGAAGAAGGTCATCATTATCTTACAGATTACTTAGTAAATACGTACAATCATATCAGAATATTATGGTTTAGAATGAACTTGGCCCAGGACGTCACAGATGCAGAAGTGAATAGATAAATAAATGAGTGTAAAACGATCAACATGGGCAAAGGATGTGATCTGACTGATGTCTAAAAGGGCATGATAATAGTTTATGGTGGTAGAATCTTGGAATCATTAACTTTGTGGGATGTTCTAGAGCTGCTGTAGTGAAGACCAAGAATGGAATTCTCATACATTGAGTGCCCCCCAACAGCATAACAGTCGTGCCCCACAGGCCATTGATGCCAGTGGGGAATGACAACTCCAGTGAGTGTTACAAAGCAAAGGATGCAGCAGAGGACCAGTTAACCTCTAGTGGATATAGCCAGTTTTGCTCTCTCAGGCCCCGGCTGTCGGTAGCAAGCAGCATGACCTGGATTCAAACTTGTGATCATCTGATCATAGTGTCATAATCTCATTATATTGGCAGATAATTTTTTCTCATTTGTCTTGAAACACACAAAATCATTAACCAATATTGTGAGATATTAATATTTTAATAATAAACTTATATAACTCTGCAAGATTTTATCCTAGAAACAAAACAGAACATACCCCCGAAAACCTTAAAGGTCTACTTTTCAAATATATTTATAGCTTGAATTGAAATATATTTAAGATATTTGTGAGAGGAGCTTAAATAAGCAGATACATGTTTGCAAGAACAAGTCAGCTGCACTGTTTTTTCTGCCAAACGATGCGAGATGTCATTCATATGATAATGATATAGTAATTCCAGAAAGTCCATTGGTTGGATTACTGGCCTTAGAATGTGTGGAATTTTAACCGAACAAAGACCTCTCAGCTCAGGTGAACCTGAACAATAGACCTCTCCCTGAGTGTGTTTCATGAATCTCATGAATATTCAATATAGGGTTAGTGGCTAGGGTGACCAGATGTCCCGCTTTGTGCGGGACAGTCCCGCATTTTCAATACTTTTCACGCGTCCCGCAAATTGAGACGTTGTCCCGCATTGTTACTGATAGTCAGACTGCAGTTTTTAAAATACGTGTTTTATAATCTGGCATTTCTCAGTCGGCTGTGTGAGGAAAGCAGTGAGGGCTGTCATCAGGAGACGGGGCGAGCTGACTGATCATGTCAACCGCGGACGCAGGTTAAGGGCGCCCACCAACACAAACCAATGCAAATCAGGTCAGATCAGCGCAGCGCCGGTGTTGTGCCGAATCCTGACTCCCCGCCAGAATCCGACTCCCCTACACGCGCATCACACAGCGGTGTGGGCAGAACGAATCGCACTCTGTGTTTCTGTTGTTTCTGTATTTAAATAATTGCTATTATCATAATTTCTTTCACAGAAAACAACAGAACATTATAGTTATATATATTGTTATATTTAACAAACAGAAGTCCTAAATAAATCCATATTATTAGAACATTGTTAAAACAAAATACACAACCGAGATTCTGCTGCAGCTCCTAACATCATCTCGTGTTGTTGGTCTAAATTCAATGATTCACATCTTTTCAGAAGAAATAATGACACTGTACATTTAATACACTGTACATCTTAATGTTCTCTGACCCAGAGCTGAGTTATAAACACATCAGGTGTGTTTACAGTGTTGTGTGACACACACATTATATTATAACAACCTGACCAGAGACACCTGCACTGCAAAAACAACAATGTTTAAACAATTAAACAATGTTTAAGCTTTGACTGGTCAAATATCTTAGTCTATAGATTAAATGCTCAAATCTCTACTTTTATAAAATCAGCAGAGTTAAAGGTGCATATTTTTGTGTAATTAAATGAAAAAGAATTTACTTCTTGCAGGTTTTTGACGTGGTGCTGGCAACATGTTCAAAGCAACATTTTTGCTTGTTTAAGTGTCCTGTTGTTCTATACTGTTCTAACAGGCTCCACACAGGATTATGTGTAAGTGGGGTGTAAAACCCCACATATGACAAACGTCTAGGTGTGTAGATGTTACCCTCAAAAGCATTTTATTGTAGCTTCTTCATAGGGGATTTTTTTTAAAATTTGTTTTATTTTTTTTATTTGCAGTCTGTTATGTGCCAAGTTATTTTAGACTACATTGAAGCATTGGTGTCCCACATTGTCCCACACAAACATAGTCTTTGTCCCACATCCGGTGAATTGGAATCTGGTCACCCTATTAGTGGCTGAGGAAAACATAGTGTCACCTCACATTAGTTAAGCTTTAGAAATAAAACCACATACAATGTCTAAAAACTGTAATGAGCAGTGTGTAGCCAACACCTCTGTTTATTCAGTTCTGAGCTCAAAAGTCTTGACTAGAAATGTTTAGAGTGTTTTTTCCACAATATATCAGCACATCTGAAAACAGGTTTTTGGAAAGTCTAAGTTTAGAGCAGATTTAATCAGAATATAGATTTATGACACTCTAGTGTTTTGACACTGTTGTTGCTGAGTTTGTGCTGAACAAAAGCCTGTGTAACACTTTGGAAAATAATATTTTAGATAGGTGTCATTTTAAAAAATGTCAAGGTATGTTGGACTGTTTCAGAGTGACTGATATACCTCCAGGAGGTTAATTCAAGTCATAAAGAAAAAGTTAAATATCAGATTTTGTTAAATAGTGTTGTAGTAAGCTCACAACATTCTCAAAACGAGAAATCCTAGACATTTAAACTAGATTTAAGATGATTTCACTTGCTGATATATCATTTACTGCAGTTTATTAATGAAGGAAATGGAATTGTGTGTCTGGGTAATGAACGACTATTAAGAATTCTGAAACAAATCCCAGCAAACGGCCCAGATTACACAAATGACATTAGTTTTATACTATTTATTAGTCAATAACTCTAAAACTGCCTGGTAGAGTCTTCTCTAGAGATGCAGTTTGTGGTCTCTTCTGGGCACAGCGGTGTTGTTGATGTGGATGCTCTCTGAAGCAGGAGCAGTGGAGCGTAAGGCATCACTCACCGTATGTGAAGTACTTGATATCTGGCGGCAGAGTGACCAGAGACAGGTCTGCGGCGTGGATCTTCTCGTCCACATACTCCTGGGCCTTCATGGCCTGCAGGAAGGCGAAAAAGCGGGCAGTGAACGCTGCTATGAAGATGGACAGCATGCCGAAATCCAGAACGTTCCACAGCTGCAGGATATACTCCCTGGGACCTTCCGTCCACAGCTCCTTACACTCTGACCACATCATACCTGAGAGATAAAAAAACAGGAAGTGTTTACTCTCTCACTTCCTGTTTACTTACTGAATGTTTTGGAAAAGGAGAACATTTTTATTTTACACAACTATGCATATTCATCAAGGTTTATAGATTTTTGAAGTTTATTAAGCTTGACAATAGTAAATAAAATGTGTAACACTTTATTAAATGTATGCACTGTTTAAATTAGGCACATTTAGCAAGTTTAGCAAGAACTTTCCTTGATGAAAATGAGTGAATTAATTATCCTAACTAAATATCCCAAAACCAACACCATATTTTAATTTTTGCAATGTGAACCAGAAAATATGGACATCAAAATGTATGGCTGTCATTTTGGGCAGCAGAAAACATCTGTCAGTACCTATGTTATCCAAAAAAAACTCCCAACAAATCTGACCTGACTGCTCTCATATTTGATTGAATATTTCAAGTGCATCTCAAAAATTAAGAACATCATCAAAAAGTGGATTTATGTCAGTATTTCAGTTCAAAAAGTGAAAGTCATATATTATACAGATTCATTACACACAGAGAGTCTATTTCAAGTCTGTTAATGCTGATGATTTTGACTGACAGCCATAAAACCCAAAAGTCAGTCTCTCAAAACAGAATATTATATAAGACCAATTAAAACATGATGTTTAATACATAAACGTTGTTCTGCTGAACAGTTTGTACAGTATATACACTCAGTACTTGATCGGGGCTCCTTTTGTATGAATTACTGCATCAGTGCGGCCTGGCATGGAGGTGATCAGCCTGTGGCACTGTTGAGGTGGCACTGTTGAGGTGGCATGGAGGTGATCAGCCTGTGGCACTGTTGAGGTGGCATGGAGGTGATCAGCCTGTGGCACTGTTGAGGTGGCATG
>BRDA01039304.1:10749-25189 GCA_036984385.1 Crenuchus spilurus
TGATTCCTACTCATACGTCTTTTTGTGGAGTACGGGTGACAATTCATACCCCCTCCTAGCCACTACGACACTCGGACAAAGAGGAGGTCTCCCCCATACTTAACAGTGGGCATGAGGTGTTTTTCTGCATACTCATCCTTAGTATTATGCTTACAGTGTTTGTTACCAAAAAGCTCTATTTTGGTCTCATCTGACCAAAACACACAGTCCCAGTTAAAATCCCAGTACTGCTTGGCAAACTCCACCCATTTATGCTTATGACTATAACTCAGAAAAGGCTTTATCCATGCATGCCTCCCAAACAGCTTGTTGGCATGTAGACAGTGTCTGATGGTTGTTTGGGAGACCTCGTAACCCTAAGATGCTACCATTTGATCAAATTCTCTTACAGTGAGCTTTGGAGAACTTTTTACTTCTCTTACCATCCTTCTCACTGTGCATGGTGGCAAGATACACTTTCGTCCTCTTCCAGGCTTGTTTGTCACAGTTCCAGTGTTTTGAACGGTTTGATGATTGCTCTGACTGTAAATAAGGGCATCTGCATGTGAGTGGCTATTTTCTTGTAGCCATTGCCTGATTTATGAAGGTCAACACACATCTGCCTTACTTGAATAGTGTGTTCTCTTGTCTTTCCCATGTTTAAGAGTGAATAAGAGAAATAGGCCTCTGTGTAATGCCAATTTAATACCCCAGGGAAACAGGAAGTGTTGAATTACTAATTAAAGGTTCCTAGATACTTTGATCCACTTTATAAACTACAGTAGAAAGGACATAAATGGTTCAAATATATTTATTTCCAAGAAATTGTTAAGGGTGCCAATAATTGTGGAACATGTCATTTTATGGGAAATAATTATTTCTTAGTTAGGATTTTTTCTAAACTATTTCAGAGTGAGATTATTCTTCTGCAATAAAAAAAAATATTTATTTTAACACATTTTAACTAAGGGTGCCAATAATTATGGAGGGCACTGTATAAGAAAAAATATATTTTATTATGAATTTGTTTTCTGTGGTCTCTGCAATGGACTGTAATTTAGTAAGAGCTCCTTAATAAAACTGAATCTCACTAAGTATGTTTCAAAGAATGTACAAGCTGTAATCAGTCATTCTGAGTGAATAAATGGGACAAAATTCCAACAGGGACTTTTCTACAATTCATATATTCATGTGAAAAACAAAGTACGTCATCTTTAAATGATATGGTTTTAATGTATCAGGATATAGTAAAACATCTGATCCTTTTGAAGGTTTTAAAATGAGGTAAATATAACCTCAGGTGAATAACAGCACATGAAAAGTGTCATTATTGATTTAACAAAAGCTGTGCCAAATGCAGAAGTAGTGTATGAAGTTTACTGGTTCCATAAGAATTAAATAGCATGAGGTCCTACTAATCAAATAGTCTTGATTAATTGATCATCAGCAAGTGTGAACACTCCTTTAACAGCAGAAGTTTTGGCAGAAGCTCTGGAGCATTCAGGTGTGTGAACATAATGCCAAGCAGGAAAGACATCAGCAATGATCTCACAGAAGCAATTGTTGCTGCCCATCATTCTGGGAAGGGTTATAATGCTATTTCCCAACAATATGAATTCCATCATTCTACAGTGAGAAAGATCATTCACAACTGAAAATAATTCAAGAATATTCCCAGGAGTGCAAATTCCCTGCAAGATCATGCCATGCAATGCTCAGAAAATAAATAAATAAATAAATAAATAAATAAATAAATAAAATAAAATATAAAAAATCAAAGGCTACATCTCCAATTCGGCAGGTCTCAGCATGTTAAATGTTCAAGTTAATGACAGTACAATTCTAAAAAAAATTGAACAAGTATGGTTTGTTTGGAAGGGTTGCCAGTTTCTTCTGGAACAATGCTATTTGGACAGACAAGACAAAATGGTGATGTTTAGTTATGATTTGGCAAAAATCAAATATCATTTCAGCAGAACCTCATACCAACTGTTAAGCATGGTGGTGGATACGTGATGATTTGGGCTTGTTTTGCAGGACCTGGGCACATTACAGTCATAAACGAATGCCCATAGTTCTCAATGCTCACAAGGGCAGCTGTGGCCCTTTTCTTGTGACTGGAAGCTCACCAATTCGATCCCCTGGCAGGTCATGACTGATGTCCACTTGAGCAAGGCGCCTAACCCTAATTTTTTATTATGTCCTGACACATAAAACCATAGAGTTCAAAGAGGGTGCACACTTCATATGACTGTATATCTTTACAAGACACATTTTTCTGCCTAAGCTGAATTTCAAACAAAGCTGAATATTTTGGGCAAAATTCTGGCTGCCTTAGTGTGTGTGTTTGAGATAAGTACTATACATGAAACAAATAAAGCAAATGATATTGTCCTTTATTGTAAAAACATTTTACTTTTACACTTTTTCAACTGTTTTAATGGAACAAAGAAATATTGATTTGCTAAGCTGGCCCTTAACCTGGGTTCAAGCCCCAAGTGGCCTTGAAATGGAAAACATCCTAATGACGTCCAACTATCAACCATATATTTATATCATCTGTTACATAAGCAAAGAGGCAGCAGACACAGAGTGCATTTATTCACAGTGTACTCACATCCTGCCAATTGTCCACTTGTGAAGAAAATATGGCTGACAGAGCGGGAAAGTGAGACTTTGTTATTATTTTTGTCCAGCCATTTACTGAATGAATTCTAATATATCCACTAGCAAGAGGTATGAGAGAGCGAAGTAGGTGTTTATATACCACAAATGTTGTATGGCGAGGTCTATACAGTCAACTGTATCACTGCAGTTCAGCTGCTTGCCAAGTTAAACAATTACAACAATTATTCAACGTCAGAAACGGGACGAACAGTCTTACTGGTTGTTTTAACTCATAAATATTATAAAAAACTACTAAACTGTCACTGGGGCAGTAACTGTCTTGTCTCTGAGGTGGTACCTGCAAGGATACATCAACAGTATCAATTGTACCAGATTCTGGTGCTTTTCATTTTGTTGTACTGACTTCACCCACCCTGTTCTGACTCTTGACTTACTGGAGGCTCTTTTATCCTTGAAAAGTAAATCAGTGAAACACACTTTGTTGTATTTTTAAGGGCAAATTTACATTGATTGTATTTTGGGAGACAAAAATGTACCTGAATAATTTTGTACATTTTATACAATTTTAATTTTGCCTTTATTTTAGGTCTATCACAATGAATCAATAAAATGATCAATAAATCCTTCACAATGAATCAGAAATGATTAGTTTTCAATTATTCATAAACATACATTAAACTGAACATTTTCCTTGACAACACAAATTTTTCATTCAGAAGAAAATTTTTTCTTGTTGAATTGGAGACTATGTTAAAATCCACAAAGGTTGCTTCAGTCTTTTATGGTAGAACAGTGTCACCACTTTTTAGCTCAGATTTGGTGTACAAGTTATTGGCAGTAAACTAATACATTTTCAAACAGCCGTTTACTCTCTGCCGGATGTATAGCACATATGTCATACAAGAGCAAATTGAATGTAGAGACAAAGAAAAATAAATTTGTTATTTTTTATTCTGAATTAAATGTTGCTGAAATGTCATGGAAAATTCTCAGTGAACCCAAACTTTTGAGTAGTACAGTAAACCCCCCATATTCGCGGGGGTTAGGGACCAGAACCTACCGCGAATAACGTGAATTGTAAAGTAATTTGTAGCTTATTCAAATATTCATATAATCTTCAGTTCCATCGGTGCTGTCAATCTATTTTGACAGTCAAATACGACCCAAGACAGAATCCATGTATTATGCAGAAAACATAATTAGAATTTTTGGTTGAGGAATGAAACTAATCACAACAGCTAACCTTAACATAACCTGAAAGAGACTGAACTGAAATACTCGTCTTGACTGGAACCTGTTCATACTTAATTATACCAATAAGGCCTTTATACTGTGAGAAAACACAATGGACCTGATTTTATTAATTATGCTAAAATGTGAGTGCACACTAGATAGTGATGAAGTGCTGTACAAAAATCTCAAGTGGGACTTGTAAAGCCTTGGAAAGCACTCATCAGTCTGGGAACAGATCTGTCTGCTGATAAATTTCACCAGAGTGAAAGTTGGCAAAGAGATGCATGCACAATGATGAATTGCCATACTCATGTGCCAATGTCGTACTATTGTGTTAAAAAGTATTCTGACCAAAAGGCGCAGCGAAGGCCAGTCCTGCTCAAAGGCAAGTGTAAAGGAGGGAAAATAGCAAGTTTGGACATTTCAAGATGAAAAAAAGAAAATCTTAAAAAGAAGGAAGTGAAACAATATTTTGAAAACTCTATAGCTTAGTTGTACACTCTCTGAAAAAAAGATACTGGACACTGAGTCAGTATTTTCTTTTTGACTTGGGACCCTCAAAGGGCTGTCCTTAGTATCTTTAGTTAGGAATATAATGGAATCTAATCTAAATGCATGCAAGTTGCCTTGACAGCACTCAAACTTTTTTATATTTTATTAAAAATTAAGATAATAACATATACAAAGATGCCATTTTCACCTAGAAAACTGAATATAGTGAACCTTAAATGTACACCATTGAACCTTAAATTAAGGATACCTTTAGGGTTCTTGTACATTGTAACTTGGGGGGGCATATATTTACCCATGCAGTTTTTTTTTATAATGTGAAAAAGTTCTGTGCTTATAATTTAGTTCAACAAGGTAAATGTCATTTTATACAATGGTGTTTGAAAGTTTGAAGACCCTTTAGAATTTTCTTTATTTCAGAAAAACAGAAATCCAAAATTTCAGTTTGTGTTAAAAAATATAAAATATATGACCACTTACCCTTTACAATTACATTATGAACACAAATGAACACTACTATATTGATGTTAACCCAGTTACACTTGGTGAGTTCAGGTTTAAAATTGTAATTATAAAATGGATAGTTCTGATTGGTTGAGCCACATTCAAAGCCATTGTTAAATACACAATATACACATATGCAACACACATCAACTGAAGTATTTATGTGCCAAGTTTGGATTTGAAAAACCACTACACCATTCATGGACTAATCTTTCAGGGATATGGTGCTTGGCAACCATAGGCTACAATTTTACTAACTACATTACATGGCAAAATAATAGTATTGTAGCATTGTAGGGGGTTGAGGAGAAGGAAGGAAGCCACAGGATCTAAGCGACAGGTATTTATTGACCACGGATCGTGACAAAACTGCTACATACATTTGTTCATTATATACATTCAATGAGCAACAAGACAGAGCACATGAGGGACAGTTAAATAAGACATGTAATCACTGCAGAAATGGACACGCTGGGTGAAGGATAACAAGAGACAGGTGTAACACAATAAAGAGACATGATGATGAGACGAAGACAGGACTAGAGGCACAGCTGAGGCACGAGTGTGACAAGAATATTGTGATTATTTTTAATAATACATTATTTATGAACATAGTACAATATAAGCAAATTGTATTTTGTTGCCATAACAGAGAACGTAGTATATGACAGTCCATTCTTAACTGAAAGAAGGGTGATTTAACAAAACTATAATAATAATACTTCTGGCTTTTATTGAGCTGGAAAATGCAATGCAATAGAAATGTAAAATGCATTATCAAAAACTATGAGTAAAATGATCTTTAACATTTCACATACTATATGGCATTAAAACCACTAAATCGCACTAAATCTGCTCTATTTATAGTATAAAGAAACGTGCAGTTGGCCAGTATTCTTTAAGTACTAATGTTGCTCAAAATGTGGTCAGAAAAATGTATTGTGGTATTTTGTGACTTACTTAGTAATGTAACACTATTTATATTATTAGTGACTCAAATTTACAAATTTACATTTTCAGTCTTCTGCAAAATTTGAGCTTAACAGATTTACGTCATGATGAATGGACCAACAGAAATGCTCCAAAACCAATCTGAATAAAATCTGTTGACACAAACTTACATTTAAAGTAAAGAAACATTTTTCCCTCCTGTAAATTTACCATAAAAGTGCCCCCTGGAATGATTCAAACTGTGTAATTATGACATCAGTAATAAAAGCAGCACTGAAATTAAAAAGAAAGATCTGTGACTAATATTAAAATACATCACAAACATTTTGGAGTTTTGAAATTCTTAGATTTTATAATAAAATGTTATAGGGTACTGTATATGAACCAGTTATATCTGATTTAAAACTGATTAGCACTGTGTAAGAGAATAGCTATATCTATATAATAGAATTATCACCTTGAAGCACTTGGTCGTCTCTAAAAAGAGATTTATTTTTTTTTTGCAATTTATTTTGCTGAACCAAAATAATGAATTGCTAATTTCATTAAATAATCCTGATTATTATTACTATAAAAAAATTTCAGATAGTGATACCATTTTTAAAGTTTACTTAAGAGTTGGCCTGATAGTAAAAACCACAGATACCAAAAAGATACACTACATATCCAAATGTGTGTGGACACTCCTTGTAATTCAGTTACTTTGAGTTGCCCACACTGCTGGCATAGATGTACAAATGCACAGACAGCTTGTCTAGTCCCTGTAGAGAAGCACTGCCAATAAAATAGGACTGTCTGAAGCAGATAAACATGAAGGTTGGCACCATGTCTAATGTCAGGCATGGGTTAGAGCAGTGGTTCTGACCCGGGGGGGTTGGGGGGGAGGAGTGGGTTGGAGGGGTCACGGACACTCTCCCATGGGACAAGGGCGGGGAAAAAAAATCACGAAACATCCCGGACCCATTGACTATTAGTACAAAGCCCCCCTTTGAAATGTAAGCGGTTGGAATATTATAACGCATCAAACAACTCAACCACACAGCTTCATTTCTAATCCACCAATCAGAGAGCAGTATTCTGAACCGACGTGACAACAGTGCTGCTATATACACGTCTGACAACACATGCGGTAGTGGCATTATAGATAATCTCATTATGTTTATTTATTCTTGCTGTGGTCCATCTAAACGCTTATCCGATGCTTATCCGACTTTTTAAAGTCTAACCCCACAAAAAGGTTTTTATAAAGACTTCCTACCTAACCTATACCATAGGGGTTTGGGGGTTAGAAGGGGGGCCCAAACTGCATTGAACCAGCGTTGGGAGGAGGCCAGCTTGCAAAAGGTTGAGAACCCCTGGGTTAGAGGAATATAAAGCCCCCCTCCAGCATTGAGGAGTGGAGCAGTGGGACGGTGTTCTGTGGTATGATGGTGCTCCATCCAGTACTTTTGTAATGGTGTGATTCTGAATGCAATAAAATCCTCACAGCAATTATTCAAAATATAGTAGAACGCCCTCCCTGGACATTAGAGACATTTATTCAGAAATAAAATATTTTTATTACCCTTGATTTGAGAAGAAGCAATGAATGAGCAGGTGTCCCAATACTTTTTTTAGCTTCTGAATGTACACTAATCTATTACCGCTCATATTAATTTCACAATGCATTTTAATATTTTGTAATTTCAGAATGTAACAATATAATCACAATACTTTCATTCTGTCAATATTATTACAGTACAGTGTGAGCACATCCAAATACACATAGAAAACCACAAAGTGAAGTCTCAGTCATGAGGTGCAGCTGCTGGTATGCTCTGGAGATAGACAGGCAGAAAAAGGTCGACATATACAAACATCCTCAGCCTCGTGGAGCAGCAATTAACCTTCTTGACAGCGGCTGCTGTGCAGGAACAAATCACCGCTGTCATGAGGAAAAACAACCCTCATTTTGGAGCTTTGTGTTTATTTATTTATTTATTGTTTACATAAATTGAAAACTCACTGTCCTCTTTGTGTCATGTGCGTCCACTGGCATTTCTCAGGACGAACAGAAATCAACTTGCCATTTCATGATAATTAGGACAGGTGGAAAGCGGGGGAAGAAGACGGATGAGTGTTGGGGGATGTGTGCGCGAGAGAGGTTAAGAGGCTCTGCGTCTAATGGAGAGATGTTTGCTGGATGCTGACATTTGCAGCAATGCCTGCAGTGTCCTCTGCACAAAATGACCCAGCCCACACACAGTGTATACACACTCTCTCTCTCTTCACACACACTGCTTTGGTCTGTCTGTCTTGCACACAGTGAAAGGACACACTGCCAGTGGAGAAATAACATACTTACCCAAACAGAGATGCTCTTCTTACACTTGCAACAAGCTTTTACTGCTGGGTGTTCGTTCTCTCTCTCTCTCTCTCTCTCTCACACACACACACACACACACACACACACACACACACACACACACACAATCCCTGACTAACAGATACAGATTTCTTTCTTCCTCAGTAGCTCCAGGGACATGCACACAATCACGGCTTCTCTTAAGTGTAGGACTGTAAAATGAGCAATCAAGCTGGTGTGTAGCCTTGATCAGTTTGCTGAAAAACAAAGTGTGCTTATGTCTTTTCTTTACTCCTAACCTATTTTCTCAATGCACTTGTCATGTTTCATTTAATATGTGTAAACATGACCCATATTGATTTTATTTGTGCCACAAACTACAATTTAGTGCAAGAAAGCAGATAAAGGGAAATGTAGACCCTTCTAAAAATACTGCTTCATCTAGTAACAAAGCAATTAAACAGGCTGTGAATGAATGAATGGAATTCAATGAATTTTAGCAGCAGATTAATCAGCTGTTAAGAGTTTTTTTGCCTCTTTCTTTTCAACACCACATTTACTGCTTGAAACTGAACACTGGGGGACTTGTTGAATGTGGCACATTTTTAGTAGGGGTTTACTTTTGTAGTATGCACTGCTTGCAGCTATTAAAGTGACTAAGATTGTCCATTCAGACTCATGTAGTAACTTATGTATCAACCTACTGATGATTATTGTGATGAATATGAAGAAGTGACAGTATTGAGTTATAATTATAATACCTTCCTATGTGAAGAAAATTGCTACCACATATTGAGATGGGATCTTCCCTGGATTTACACTCGATCTTTTCAAACTCTGAATCCACACAATAAACACAAACAGATTCAGACATAATATAAGAAAAAAAAAGTTATTAATTTATTTATTTTTCTACATTTTAACCCAATTTTCTCCAAATTGTGTTAGTAACCAATTGACCCGACCATTTGTTGACTCTAAGAAGGTGCAGACTAACACAGATCTCCTCCGATGCTCCACCTTTTTTCAAACTGCTGCCGATACATCGCCGCCGGGCAGCCAACAAGCTCAGAGGAAAGCACGGATCCCCAGCACGGATCCCCAGTTCTGATGGATCGCATGGCAGACACCTGAGCCAGCCAACATTATTTTAGTAGTGCTGGGAAGAGAGTGCCAATTTTGCTCTCTCGGGCCTTGATGGCAAGCAGCATAATCAGAATTCGAACTCACGATCCTCAGATCATAGTGACAGCGCCTTAGTCCACCAAGCCACTCAGAGCCATAGAAAAGGTTATTCATTGATAGAGGCATATTGAAATTGAATAAGGGTTTTGGGACCTGAGTGACCAGGGGTTTGAAACCTACATTGACCTAGATGCAATAGCAGTAAGATATAAGCTATTGTTTAACTAAATTACAGTTAAGGTTAGCAATCATAATAATACCCCAAGGCATGCAAGATCGCTTAATGTGAGCCACGTGGGTTGTCAAGCTCTTTAATAGGTCTAACTGATTGGCATAGCTTCCAGCAGTGATCATGTGAGGAGCTTTCAGAAGGCCTGGCAGGCCGTGCTCAGGTGTGTCATCATTTGAGAGCTGATCTCCTTGTGTACAGCTGTATAGGTCTGGTAGCAAAGAGTGGTTCCAAACTCTTTTGAACATCTTAGAGCTGCTGAAGTTTTATTTTCATAAATTTTCATACTCCGGTTCTCAGTTCCACCCAGTGGGGGTATTCAGGGCTCTCATTGGTTAACAGAGGTATGAGCAGCCATTCTGGCTCATGGTGATTGGTCTAGAGCTGTATCTGTTATATGACTGTTGGTTAGTAGGTTCCGCCTATTTGGACGGGTATTCTGAAATCAACAGACATGACTGTGATATGTATATCCTTTATGGACTGGTCATGTAGGTTAGATAAGGCAATTATTTGATGGTAGCTCTATATGTCCACTTGAACGTGCTTTTGCTCCATCATTGTCTAAAATTAGTTTAATACAGATGTTCAAATCCTGGCAAATGCAGGTACTCTGAGAGTTTGATAACAAAACATACAGTCATGGCCGAAAGTGTTGGCACCCCTGAGTTTTTTTCAGAAAATGAAGTATTTCTCCCAGATAATTATTGCAATTACACATGTTTTGTTATACACATGTTTATTTCCTTTGTGTGTAATGGAACAACATAAAAAACAGGAAAAAAGGCAAATTTTACATAATTTCACACAAAACTCCAAAAATGGGCCGGACAAAATTATTGGCACCCTCAACTTAATATTTGGTTAATATTTACCCTTTGGATAAAATAACTGAAATCAATCGCTCCCTATAACCACCAACAAGCTAAAATATATGTATACAGTCCACTATGTTCATACACAAAGACTCAAGATTCAACTCTAATGTCTAACTTTCTTAATATAATTATGGAAAACAGCAGCGCACAGAATTATGATGCATTTTTCAATGCTCAACATGGACATGCATGCATCACTAGTGACTTTACCACACTCTGGTGACTTTAATGAGATTTGGTAGACAAAGATCAAGTCCCTGAACACATCACCACTGAGACATGTGACATGTTTAGGTGAGATCTTGAATTCATGAAGACAGGAGTAGAGGAGAGGCAAAAAGGGGAGTGGGGAAGTGCGTACTCCTCCTGAGAGCCGCAGGGCATGCAGGCTTTTGTGACAATCCTAGCATGCATACATACACATCTGCCTCTTCTAGGTATGGTATAATGACACTTTTTTCCCTTTTTTGATACTGATACCCAGTTTGAGACTTTAAGTATCATCTGATAAGGACAGCAAGTCGATATTTATTATTTAAAAAGCACTGTGTTATACAACTGATGGAGACGGATATAAAAATATGAAGCAACCAAGTCACTAAACCACAAATTGAGAATTTGTGGTCTTTGCTATAGAAACATACTTATTGCATATACACTGTATGTACAAGTTGTTTATCCAAAAAATGTAATAATTATAATCTATCATTTGTATATTTATAAAAAAAAATATGAGCAACTTTACTAAACTTTATTAATAAGAATTCACACCCACAGACTTAGGTTCATTAGCAAACAGATGATTCAGTGCACATCATTTAAAGAGAACAAATAGCTGTAAACCCACATCAGAATTTTGATGATGTGTTTACATTTAATAATCTGATCATAATAGATTCTGCAGTTAACTGATTATTCAAGTGGCAATATAAACAGCTTACTCTGATTAAGTCCTAGAAATCTGATTAAGAAATGATATAAAGAGAGCTGGACTTAAGCACAGTAATTAGAATTCTCAGTGCATGTATACTATTACTCTGATTTGAATCCTAGTAACATCAAGAAGATAATAAAGAAGACGTGTGACATGTTCACCATTTTGGAGAGATCCTGATTCCCAAATTGGTTTAGGAAATTAAGAATCTGATATCTTCTTTTTTTTCCTTATAACTTTTTGCAAAATGTATCCCCTTCCCAATGTGGTAGTAGCCCATCCAATCCTCTAGGGGGCTCTCCCCATCACTTTGCACTGTCCCTGACCCTAGAAGGGTGAAGACTTGCACTGTTTCCTCCGCTGCATGTGATATGGCCACCACCTCTTTTCTAACTACCGCTGATACACCGTCAATGGGAAGCCTAACACACTCGGAGGAAAGCGCAGGGTTTCCAGCTCCAAAGTAGACACCTGACCCAGCGGACATTGCAATGTGTGAGTGATAGAGAGAGTGAGAGGGCCATCTACCCACCCAGAGAGAGCATGGCCAATTTTTGCTCTCTTGGGCCCCGGTTGTTGATGGCAAACTCATTCAAACTCACGATTCTCTGGTCAGAATGTCAGCGTCTTAGCCTACTGAGCCTCAGAATCTGACATCTTCTACACAGTAGAAAACCAAAACTGAATGTTTGAAGAAGATGGCAGAAAAAATGCCTGTTTTAAAGTACAAAGTAAATAAGACTTGAGGCAAGGAAAACTGTAAAAAGCACCATTATAGACTTTTTGAAAGAAAAAACAATAAATTGTCAGCAAAGTGGATCACAAATTTTTAGTTTACTTGCTGATTGCAAAGTAGAAATCAGATTTGTGAACTTTCAGAGTTTTGAATGATCTGATAACTCAAGTGCATGTAAGTGGGTGTTGAATGTACTGTATTTCAGAAAAAAATATTTGATTTAAATTATTAAATGTATGTAAATACACAGAAATATACAGTGTGTATATTTCATTTCCCAACAGAAGGAATCACTTGTTGCACAGATGTTTTATATGTCAGTATTGTGACAAATTTAGAGGAAAAAGAATAAAGCTAAATGATTTAATTAATTCTAAAGTCCATATAGGAATCTGATCCTGAAGCCTTAATTAACATCACCTAACTCAGATGAACAGACTCGTCAGCTAGTCAGGTGGCATTCTGCATTCAACTCAAACTATCCTACATCTTTCTTTCACATACATCCATCTTTCTCTCCAAGCCAGTCCTAAAGGCCGGGAATAATGATATGGCTCTCATCAAGGTCTCACCATTCTGCAGGAATCCAATTATTTCAGCTGGCAAAGGAGATTAGCAGTAGTGAGCAAATGGCAATCACCCCCCTCCCCCTGTCAGCAGGCTCATCAGAGGAAAAAGCTGCCTCCTACTGGGAACCATGGGTAGAAAGCAACCATGGCAACAGCACAAGCTTACACAATTATTATTCTATAGTTCATTCATTCAGGACAATATCTGGAGCAGAAGCCAAAAGAAAATGGCTTTGCCTAATGGACATCACATCCGGCTTCAAAATGTACAGAACGGTGACAGTAAAAGCTAGTGAACGTAATATCTGAAAGGGTGGCATAAAATGGTTTAAAATTCTTTCATTTTTTCAGCCAAAACTAATTTATTGCTGTAAATGACTGACTTATTGTGCAAATCATGTAAATGCCTTCATTTATCATAACAGCTGCCAAACACTTAGCAAGAGATCAGGATGCTCACAGCTCACAGCTGTGATTTGTTTGAGTCTTAATTTACATACTGTGGCCTTCTTCATATCAATACCGCAGAGGCCACTACTGCAGTAATGATTAACAAACTATGCACCCTGCATCCCTAATCTGTATTAAGACATAGCACTCACAGTGCAGGATCAAAGGAGGCTGTCAAAAAATGTTATGAGCAAAATTCTATTTATTGCTACAGTGGATGGTTTCATGACACAAACTTTCAAAGTTTAACTTTAGAGAATTCAGACATCTCAGCACTGCAGTGACAATGACGTGGTGGTGGCTTGTTAGTGAGTGTTGCACTAATGACTGTGTCTACTCTATTAGACACACCTACATTGTTTGTTCACCTAAAGTCAAGACAGTAGCTCATCTGTTGCTCACACTTTTTGTGTTGACCTTCATCAGTGCTCACAAGATGCTGCCCACAGGACACTGCTAGTTGTGAAACTACTGACACTTCATATCTCTGCTGTCTGATCCACTCATCCCAGCACACCATCACCACATCAGTCACTGCAGTGCTGAGAATGATCCACCACCCAAATTACACTTGCTCTGTGGTGATCTTGCTGGGGTGTTGGTCCTAATGTTATGGCTGAGTAGTCAAAGGCATATCTATCATATTCTTATAGACTTTATAGTAAAACAGTAGTGTTGATGCAAAAATGAAACAATGCAAAAAAGTATTTCATGTAAGTTTAAAGACCAATTACTTAAAATATAATACATTATTCACAATAAAAACTTTAAATCAATGAGTCTCATGTTTATATTTCAGACATAGATTAATTAACCCTAAAATTAAATTAGCTGCCGAGTGGCTCAGCGGGAAAAGACGCTACCACTATGACCCGAGGATCGCAAGTTCGAATCCTGGTCATGCTGTTTGCCATCAACAACCGGGGCCCAAGAGAGCAAAATTGGCAGTGCTCTCTCTGGGCGGGTAGATGGCGCTCTCACTCTCCCAATCACTTTCACGTTGCAATGTCCACTCAGGAGCTGGGGACCCTGTGTGCTTTCCTCTGAGCGCGTTAGGCTCTCCAGTGACGGTGTATCAGCGGTGGTTCGAAAAAAGGCGGTGGCTGCAGCACACGCAACGAAGGAGGCTTGTGCTTGCCTGCACCCTCCTAGAGTCAGGGACATTGCAAAGTGATGGGGAGAGGCCTAATGGAGGGGATGGGCTAATTGGCTACCACTACATTGGGAAGGGGATAAAAATGGGCAAAAACCTAGAAATAAATTATTTAAAAAATAATAATAATTAAAAAAAAAAAAACTATTTAATTAGC